>JARYGA010023368.1:0-25570 GCA_030545235.1 Helianthus tuberosus
AGGAACAAGGGCCAAACCAATCACCCAAGATTGGAATCGTCGAGCGAAAACACTTGACAACCTCCTAGAAGAAGCTTTTCTTGCGACCAGACCTTTCACCATCAATTTGGAATCTGATGACGTCACTAAACACATTCCTCAAATTGTAGCCATTTGTTGAGTGTTTTTTTTTGGTGTCTAATCCTCATATAAATCACCATTGCCCTTGATTTTCTTGACTGTATATCTCTTAAATATCAGCATATACACGTGTGATTTAGTTTACGAAGATTTTTCAATGCCGGAAACCTCGATCAGAGAGTAAAAAAGGCGTTAGATTCTCAATGGTGTAAAATTAAAATGGGATATACCGGGCTAGGATTCGAGTTACAGGAACAAGGGCCAAACCAACCACCCAAGAATGGAATCGTCGAGCGAAAACACTTGACAACCTTCTAGAAGCAGCTTTTCTTGCCACCAGACCTGTCTCCATCAATTAGGAATCTCATGCCGTCACTAAACACATTCCTTAAATTGTAGCCATTTGTTGAGTGTTTTTTTTTGTGTCTAATCCGCATATATATCACTATTGCCCTTGATTTTTTTGACTGTATATCTCTTAAATATCAACATATACACGTGTGATTTAGTTTACGAAGATTTTTCAATGCCGAGAACCTTGATCAGAGAGTAAAAAAGGTGTAAGGTTCTCAATGGTGTCAAATTAAAATGGTATATAACGGGCTAGGATTCGAGTTACAGGAACAAGGGCCAAACCAACCACCCAAGAATGGAATCGTCGAGCGAAAACACTTGACAACCTCCTAGAAGCAGCTTTTCTTGCCACCAGACCTTTCTCCATCAATTAGGAATCTGATGCCGTCACTAAACACATTCCTTAAATTGTAGCCATTTGTTGAGTGTTTTTTTTTGTGTCTAATCCGCATATATATCACTATTGCCCTTGATTTTTTTGACTGTATATCTCTTAAATATCAACATATACACGTGTGATTTAGTTTACGAAGATTTTTCAATGCCGAGAACCTCGATCAGAGAGTAAAAAAGACATAAGGTTCTCAATGGTGTAAAATTAAAATGGAATATACCGGGCTAGGATTCGAGTTACAGGAACAAGGGCCAAACCAACCACCCAAGGATGGAATCGTCGAACGAAAACACTTAACAACCTCCTAGAAGCAGCTTTTCTTGCCACCAGACTTTTATCCATCAATTTGGAATCTGATGACGTCACTAAACACATTCCTTAAATTGTAGCCATTTGTTGAGTGTTTTTTTTTTGTGTCTAATCCGCATATAAATCACCATTGCCCTTGATTTTCTTGACTGTATATCTCTTAAATATCAACATATACACGTGTGATTTAGTTTACGAAGATTTTTCAACGCCGGAAACCTCGGTCAGAGAGTAAAAAAGGCGTAAGATTCTCAATGGTGTAAAATTAAAATGGGATATACCGGGCTAGGATTCGAGTTACAGGAACATGGGCCAAACCAACCACCCAAGAATGGAATCGTCAAGCGAAAACACTTGACAACCTCCTAGAAGCAGCTTTTCTTGCCACCATACCTTTCTCCATCAATTAGGAATCTGATGCCGTCACTAAACACAATCCTTAAATTGTAGCCATTTGTTGAGTGTTTTTTTTTTTGGTGTCAAATCCGCATATATATCACTATTGCCTTGATTTTCTTGACTGTATATCTCTTAAATATCAACATATACACGTGTGATTTAGTTTACGGAGATTTTTCAATGCCGAGAACCTCGATCATAGAGTAAAAAAGGTGTAAGGTTCTCAATGGTGTAAAATTAAAATGGGATATAACGGGCTAGGATTCGAGTTACAGGAACAAGGGCCAAACCAACCACCCAAGAATGGAATCGTCGAGCGAAAACACTTGAAAACCTCCTAAAAGCAACTTTTCTTACCATCAGACCTTTCTCCATCAATTAGGATTCTGATGCCGTCACTAAACACATTCCTTAAATTTTAGCTATTTGTTGAGTGTTTTTTTTTGTGTCTAATCCGCATATATATCACCATTACCCTTGATTTTTATTGACTGTATATCTCTTAAATATCAACATATACTCGTGTGATTTAGTTTACGAACATTTTTCAATCCCGAGAACCTCGATCAGAGAGTAAAACAGGCATAAGGTTCACAATGGTGTAAAATTAAAATGCGATATACCGGGCTAGGATTCGAGTTAGAGGAACAAGGGCCAAACCAACCACCCTAGAATGGAATCGTCGAGCGAAAACACTTGACAACTTCCTAGAAGCAGCATTTCTTGCCACCAGACCTTTCTCCATCAATTAGGAATCTGATGCCGTCACTAAACACATTCCTTCAATTGTAGCCATTTGTTGAGTGTTTTTTTTTTGTGTCTAATCCGCATATATATCACCATTGCCCTTGATTTTCTTGACTGTATATCTCTTAAATATCAACATATACATGTGTGATTTAGCTTACAAAGATTTTTCAATGCCGAGAACCTCGATTAGAGAGTAAAAAAGGTGTAAGGTTCTCTATGGTGTAAAATTAAAATGGGATATAACGGGCTAGGATTCGAGTTACAGGAACAAGGGCCAATCCAACCACCCAAGAATAGAATCGTCGAGCGAAAACACTTGAAAACCTCCTAGAAGCAGCTTTTCTTGCCACCAAACATTTCTCCATCAATTAGGAATCTGATGCCGTCACTAAACACGTTCCTTAAATATTAGCCATTTGTTGAGTGTTTTTTTTTTGTGTCTAATCAGCATATATATCACCATTGCCCTTGATTTTCTTGACTATATATCTCTTAAATATCAACATATACACGTGGAATTTAGTTTACGAAAATTTTCAACGCCGAGATGCTCGATCAGAGAGTAAAAAAGGCGTAAGGTTCTCAATGGTGTAAAATTAAAATGGGATATATCGGGCTAGGATTCGAGTTACAGGAACAAGGGCCAAGCCAAGCACCCAAGAATGGAATCGTCGAGCGAAAACACTTTACAACCTCCTAGAAGCGGCTTTTCTTGCCACCAGACCTTTCTCCATCAATTAGGAATCCGATGCCGTCACTAAACACATTCCTTAAATTGTAGCCACTTGTTGAGTGTTTTTTTTTTGGTGTCTAATCCGCATATATATCACCATTGCCCTTGATTTTCTTGACTGTATATCTCTTAAATATCAACATATACCCGTGTGATTTAGTTTACGAACATTTTCAATGACGAGAACCTCGATCAGAGAAAAAAAGGCATAAGGTTCACAATGGTGTAAAATTAAAATGCGATATACCGGGCTAGGATTCGAGTTGCTGGAACAAGGGCCAAACCAACCACCCAAGAATGGAATCGTCGAGCGAAAACACTTGACAACCTCCTTGAAGCAGCTTTTCTTGCCACCAGACGTTTCTCCTTCAATTAGGAATCTGATGCCGTCACTAAACGCATTCCTTAAATTGTAGTCATTTGTTGAGTGTTTTTTTTGGTGTCTAATCAGCATCTATATCACCATTGTCCTTGATTTTCTTGACTGTATATCTCTTAAATATCAACATATACACGTGGAATTTAGTTTACGAAATTTTTTCAATGCGAGAACCTCGATCAGAGAGTCAAAAAGGCGTAAGGTTCTCAATGGTGTAAAATTAAAATGGGATATACCAGGCTAGGATACGAGTTACAGGAACAAGGGCCAAGCCAACCACCCAAGAATAGAATCGTCGAGCGAAAACACTTTACAACCTCCTAGAAGCAGCTTTTCTTGCCCCCAGACCTTTCTCCATCAATTAGG
The DNA here is from genome assembly GCA_030545235.1 of Helianthus tuberosus. Classification (NCBI taxonomy): domain Eukaryota; kingdom Viridiplantae; phylum Streptophyta; class Magnoliopsida; order Asterales; family Asteraceae; genus Helianthus; species Helianthus tuberosus. The sequence continues at coordinate 3,805 of JARYGA010023368.1, forward strand.
AATCTGATGCCGTCACAAACACATTCCTTAAATTGTAGCCATTTGTTGAGTGTTTTTTTTGGTGTCTATTCCGCATATATATCAACATTGCCCTTGATTTTCTTGACTGTATATCTCTTAAATATCAACATATACACGTGTGATTTAGTTTACGAAGGTTTTTCAATGCCGAAAACCTTGATCTGAGAGTAAAAAAGGCGTAAGGTTCTCAATGGCGTAAAATTATAATGGGATATATCGGGTTAGGATTCGAGTTACAGGAACAGGGGCCAAACCAACCACCCAAGAATGGAATCGTCAAGCGAAAACACTTGACAACCTTCTAGAAGCAACTTTTCTTACCACCAGACCTTTCTCCATCAATTTGGAATCTGATGCCGTCACTAAACACATTCCTTAAATTGTAGCCATTTGTTGAGTGTTTGTATTTTTTGGTGTCTAATACACATATATATCACCATTGCCCTTGATTTTCTTGACCGTATATCTCTTTTCAATGTCTACATATACACGTGTGATTTAGTTTACGAAGATTTTTCAATTCCGAGAACCTCGATCAGAGAGTAAAAAAGGCGTAAGGTTCTCAATGGCGTAAAATTAAAATGGGATATACCGGGCTAGGATTCGAGTTACAGGAACAAGGGCCAAACCAACCACCCAAGAATGGAATCGTCGAGCGAAAACACTTGACAACCTCCTAGAAGCGGCTTTTCTTGCCACCAGACCTTTCTCCATCAATTAAGAATCTGATGCCGTCACTAAACACATTCCTTAAATTGTAGCCATTTGTTGAGTGTTTTTTTTGGTGTCTAATGCGCATATATATCACCATTGCCCTTGATTTTCTTGACTGTATATCTCTTAAATGTCAACATATACACGTGTGATTTAGTTTACGAAGATTTTTCAATGCCGAGAACCTCGATCAGAGAGTAAAAAAGGCGTAAGGTTCTCAATGGTGTAAAATTAAAATGGGATATACCGGGCTAGGATTCGAGTTACGGGAACAAGGGCCAAACCAACCACCCAAGAATGGAATCGTCGAGTGAAAACACTTGACAGCCTCCTAGATACAGCTTTTCTTGCCACCAGACCTTTCTCCATCTATTAGGAATTTGGTGTCGTCACTAAACACATTCCTTAAATTGTAGCCATTTGTTGAGTGATTTTTTGGTGTCTAATCCGCATATATATCACCATTGCCCTTGATTTTCTTGACTGTATATCTCTTAAATGTCAACATATACTCGTGTGATTTAGTTTACGAAGGTTTTTCAATGCCGAGAACCTTGATCAGAGAGTAAAAAAGGCGTAAGGTTCTCAATGGCGTAAAATTAAAATGGGATATACCGGGTTAGGATTCGAGTTACAGGAACAGGGGCCAAACCAACCACCCAAGAATGGAATCGTCAAGCGAAAACACTTGACAACCTTCTAGAAGCAGCTTTTCTTACCACCAGACCTTTCTCCATCAATTTGGAATCTGATGCCGTCACTAAACACATTCATTAAATTGTAGCCATTTGTTGAGTGTTTGTATTTTTTGGTGTCTAATACGCATATATATCACCATTGCCCTTTATTTTCTTGACCGTATATCTCTTTTCAATGTCTACATATACACGTGTGATTTAGTTTACGAAGATTTTTCAATGCCGAGAACCTCGATCAGAGAGTAAAAAAGGCGTAAGGTTCTCAATGGCATAAAATTAAAATGGGATATACCGGGCTAGGATTCGAGTTACAGGAACAAGGGCCAAACCAACCACCCAAGAATGGAATCGTCGAGCGAAAACACTTGACAACCTCCTAGAAGCTGCTTTTCTTGCCACCAGACCTTTCTCTATCAATTAGGAATCTGATGCCGTCAATTAACACATTCCTTAAATTGTAGCCATTTGTTGAGTGTTTTTTTTGGTGTCTAATGCGCATATATATCACCATTGCCCTTGATTTTCTTGACTGTATATCTCTTAAATGTCAACATATACACGTGTGATTTAGTTTACGGAGATTTTTCAATGCCGAGAACCTCGATCAGAGAGTAAAAAGGCGTAAGGTTCTCAATGGTGTAAAATTAAAATGGGATATACCGGGCTAGGATTCGAGTTACGGGAACAAGGGTGAAACCAACCACCCAAGAATGGAATCGTCGAGCGAAAACACTTGACAACCTCCTAGAAGCAGCTTTTCTTGCCACCAGACCTTTCTCCATCAATTAGGAATCTGATGCCGTCACTAAACACATTCCTTAAATTGTAGCCATTTGTTGAGTGTTTTTTTTTTGGTGTCTAATCCGCATATATATCACTATTACCCTTGATTTTCTTGACTGTATATCTCTTAAATATCAACATATACACGTGTGATTTAGTTTACGGAGATTTTTCAATGCCGAGAACCTCGATCATAGAGTAAAAAAGGTGTAAGGTTCTCAATGGTGTAAAATTAAAATGGGATATAACGGGCTAGGATTCGAGTTACAGGAACAAGGGCCAAACCAACCACCCAAGAATGGAATCGTCGAGCGAAAACACTTGAAAACCCCCTAAAAGCAACTTTTCTTACCACCAGACCTTTCTCCATCAATTAGGATTCTGATGCCATCACTAAACACATTCCTTAAATTTTAGCCATTTGTTGAGTGTTTTTTTTTTGTGTCTAATCCGCATATATATCACCATTACCCTTGATTTTCTTGACTGTATATCTCTTAAATATCAACATATACTCGTGTGATTTAGTTTACGAACATTTTTCAATCCCGAGAACCTCGATCAGAGAGTAAAACAGGCATAAGGTTCACAATGGTGTAAAATTAAAATGCGATATACCGGGCTAGGATTCGAGATACAGGAACAAGGGCCAAACCAACCACCCAAGAATGGAATCGTCGGGCGAAAACACTTGACAACTTCCTAGAAGCAGCATTTCTTGCCACCAGACCTTTCTCCATCAATTAGGAATCTGATGCCGTCACTAAACACATTCCTTCAATTGTAGCCATTTGTTGAGTGTTTTTTTTTGTGTCTAATCCGCATATATATCACCATTGCCCTTGATTTTCTTGACTGTATATCTCTTAAATATCAACATGTACACGTGTGATTTAGCTTACAAAGATTTTTCAACGCCGAGAACCTCGATCAGAGAGTAAAAAAGGTGTAAGGTTCTCTATGGTGTAAAATTAAAATGGGATATAACGGGCTAGGATTCGAGTTACAGGAACAAGGGCCAAGCCAACCACCCAAGAATGGAATCGTCGAGCGAAAACACTTTACAACCTCCTAGAAGTGGCTTTTCTTGCCACCAGACCTTTCTCCATCAATTAGGAATCCGATGCCGTCACTAAACACATTCCTTAAATTGTAGCCATTTGTTGAGTGTTTTTTTTTTTGGTGTCTAATCCTCATATATATCACTATTGCCCTTGATTTTCTTGACTGTATATCTCTTAAATATCAACATATACCCGTGTGATTTAGTTTACGAACATTTTTCAATGACGAGAACCTCGATCAGAGAGTTAAAAAGGCATAAGGTTCACAATGGTGTAAAATTAAAATACGATATACCGGGCTAGGATTCGAGTTGCTGGAACAAGGGCCAAACCAACCACCCAAGAATGGAATCGTCGAGCGAAAACACTTGACAACCTCCTTGAAGCAGCTTTTCTTGCCACCAGACGTTTCTCCTTCAATTAGGAATCTGATGCCGTCACTAAACGCATTCCTTAAATTGTAGTCATTTGTTGAGTGTTTTTTTTGGTGTCTAATCAGCATCTATATCACCATTGTCCTTGATTTTCTTGACTGTATATCTCTTAAATATCAACATATACACGTGGAATTTAGTTTACGAAATTTTTTCAATGCCGATAACATCGATCAGAGAGTAAAAAAGGCGTAAGGTTCTCAATGGTGTAAAATTAAAATGGGATATACCAGGATAGGATACGAGTTACAGGAACAAGGGCCAAGCCAACAACCCAAGAATAGAATCTTCGAGCGAAAACACTTTACAACCTCCTAGAAGCAGCTTTTCTTGCCAGCAGACCTTTCTCCATCAATTAGGAATCTGATGCCGTCACAAACACATTCCTTAAATTGTAGCTATTTGTTGAGTGTTTTTTTTTTGTGTCTAATCCGCATATATATCACCATTACCCTTGATTTTCTTGACTGTATATCTCTTAAATATCAACATATACTCGTGTGATTTAGTTTACGAACATTTTTCAATCCCGAGAACCTCGATCAGAGAGTAAAACAGGCATAAGGTTCACAATGGTGTAAAATTAAAATGCGATATACCGGGCTAGGATTCGAGATACAGGAACAAGGGCCAAACCAACCACCCAAGAATGGAATCGTCGAGCGAAAACACTTGACAACTTCCTAGAAGCAGCATTTCTTGCCACCAGACCTTTCTCCATCAATTAGGAATCTGATGCCGTCACTTAACACATTCCTTCAATTGTAGCCATTTGTTGAGTGTTTTTTTTTTGTCTAATACGCATATATATCACCATTGCCCTTGATTTTCTTGACCGTATATCTCTTTTCAATGTCTACATATACACGTGTGATTTAGTTTACGAAGATTTTTCAATGCCGAGAACCTCGATCAGAGAGTAAAAAAGGCGTAAGGTTCTCAATGGCGTAAAATTAAAATGAGATATACCGGGCTAGGATTCGAGTTACAGGAACAAGGGCCAAACCAACCACCCAAGAATGGAATCGTCGAGCGAAAACACTTGACAACCTCCTAGAAGCTGCTTTTCTTGCCACCAGACCTTTCTCCATCAATTAGGAATCTGATGCCGTCACTAAACACATTCCTTAAATTGTAGCCATTTGTTGAGTGTTTTTTTTGGTGTCTAATGCGCATATATATCACCATTGCCCTTGATTTTCTTGACTGTATATCTCTTAAATGTCAACATATACACGTGTGATTTAGTTTACGGAGAATTTTCAATGCCGAGAACCTCGATCAGAGAGTAAAAAAGGCGTAAGGTTCTCAATGGTGTAAAATTAAAATAGGATATACCGGGCTAGGATTCGAGTTACGGGAACAAGGGCCAAACCAACCACCCAAGAATGGAATCGTCGAGCGAAAACACTTGACAGCCTCCTAGATACAGCTTTTCTTGCCACCAGACCTTTCTCCATCTATCAGGAATTTGATGTCGTCACTAAACACATTCCTTAAATTGTAGCCATTTGTTGAGTGATTTTTTGGTGTCTAATCCGCATATATATCACCATTGCCCTTGATTTTCTTGACTGTATATCTCTTAAATGTCAACATATAGTCGTGTGATTTAGTTTACGAAGGTTTTTCAATGCCGAGAACCTTGATCAGAGAGTAAAAAAGGCGTAAGGTTCTCAATGGCGTAAAATTAAAATGGGATATACCGGGTTAGGATTCGAGTTACAGGAACAGGGGCCAAACCAACCACCCAAGAATGGAATCGTCAAGCGAAAACACTTGACAACCTTCTAGAAGCAGCTTTTCTTACCACCAGACCTTTCTCCATCAATTTGGAATCTGATGCCGTCACTAAACACATTCCTTAAATTGTAGCCATTTGTTGAGTGTTTGTATTTTTTGGTGTCTAATACGCATATATATCACCATTGCCCTTGATTTTCTTGACCGTATATCTCTTTTCAATGTCTACATATACACGTGTGATTTAGTTTACGAAGATTTTTCAATGCCGAGAACCTCGATCAGAGAGTAAAAAAGGCGTAAGGTTCTCAATGGCGTAAAATTAAAATGGGATATACCGGGCTAGGATTCGAGTTACAGGAACAAGGGCCAAACCAACCACCCAAGAATGGAATCGTCGAGCGAAAACACTTGACAACCTCCTAGAAGCTGCTTTTCTTGCCACCAGACCTTTCTCTATCAATTAGGAATCTGATGCCGTCAATAAACACATTCCTTAAATTGTAGCCATTTGTTGAGTGTTTTTTTTGGTGTCTAATGCGCACATATATCACCATTGCCCTTGATTTTCTTGACTGTATATCTCTTAAATGTCAACATATACACGTGTGATTTAGTTTACGGAGATTTTTCAATGCCGAGAACCTCGATCAGAGAGTAAAAAAGGCGTAAGGTTCTCAATGGTGTAAAATTAAAATGGGATATACCGGGCTAGGATTCGAGTTACGGGAACAAGGGCCAAACCAACCACCCAAGAATGGAATCGTCGAGCGAAAACACTTGACAACCTCCTAGAAGCAGCTTTTCTTCCACCAGACCCTTCTCCATCAATTAGGAATCTGATGCCGTCACTAAACACATTCCTTAAATTGTTGCCATTTGTTGCGTGATTTTTTTTGTGTCTAATCCGCATAAATATCACCATTGCTCTTGATTTTCTTGACTGTATATCTCTTAAATATCAACATATACACGTGTGATTTAGTTTACGAAGATTTTTCAATGCCGAGAACCTCGATCAGAGAGTAAAAAAGGCGTAAGGTTCACAATGGTGTAAAATTAAAATGGGATATACCGGGCTAGGATTCGAGTTAAAGGAACAAGGGCCAAACCAACCACCCAAGAATGGAATCGTCGAGCGAAAACACTTGACAACCTCCTAGAAGCAGCTTTTCTTGCCACCAGACCTTTCTCCATCAATTAGGAATCTGATGCCGTCACTAAACACATTCCTTAAATTGTAGCCATTTGTTGAGTGTTTTTTTTGGTGTCTAATGCGCATATATATCACCATTGCCCTTGATTTTCTTGACTGTATATCTCTTAAATGTCAACATATACACGTGTGATTTAGTTTACGGAGAATTTTCAATGCCGAGAACCTCGATCAGAGAGTAAAAAAGGCGTAAGGTTCTCAATGGTGTAAAATTAAAATAGGATATACCGGGCTAGGATTCGAGTTACAGGAACAAGGGCCAAACCAACCACCCAAGAATGGAATCGTCGAGCGAAAACACTTGACAACCTCCTAGAAGCTGCTTTTCTTGCCACCAGACCTTTCTCCATCAATTAGGAATCTGATGCCGTCACTAAACACATTCCTTAAATTGTAGCCATTTGTTGAGTGTTTTTTTTTGTGTCTAATGCGCATATATATCACCATTGCCCTTGATTTTCTTGACTGTATATCTCTTAAATGTCAACATATACACGTGTGATTTAGTTTACGGAGAATTTTCAATGCCGAGAACCTCGATCAGAGAGTAAAAAAGGCGTAAGGTTCTCAATGGTGTAAAATTAAAATACGATATACCGGGCTAGGATTCGAGTTACGGGAACAAGGGCCAAACCAACCACCCAAGAATGGAATCGTCGAGCGAAAACACTTGACAGCCTCCTAGATACAGCTTTTCTTGCCACCAGACCTTTCTCCATCTATTAGGAATTTGATGTCGTCACTAAACACATTCCTTAAATTGTAGCCATTTGTTGAGTGATTTTTTGGTGTCTAATCCGCATATATATCACCATTGCCCTTGATTTTCTTGACTGTATATCTCTTAAATGTCAACATATAGTCGTGTGATTTAGTTTACGAAGGTTTTTCAATGCCGAGAACCTTGATCAGAGAGTAAAAAAGGCGTAAGGTTCTCAATGGCGTAAATTAAAATGGGATATACCGGGTTAGGATTCGAGTTACAGGAACAGGGGCCAAACCAACCACCCAAGAATGGAATCGTCAAGCGAAAACACTTGACAACCTTCTAGAAGCAGCTTTTCTTACCACCAGACCTTTCTCCATCAATTTGGAATCTGATGCCGTCACTAAACACATTCCTTAAATTGTAGCCATTTGTTGAGTGTTTGTATTTTTTGGTGTCTAATACGCATATATATCACCATTGCCCTTGATTTTCTTGACCGTATATCTCTTTTCAATGTCTACATATACACGTGTGATTTAGTTTACGAAGATTTTTCAATGCCGAGAACCTCGATCAGAGAGTAAAAAAGGCGTAAGGTTCTCAATGTCGTAAAATTAAAATGGGATATACCGGGCTAGGATTCGAGTTACAGGAACAAGGGCCAAACCAACCACCCAAGAATGGAATCGTCGAGCGAAAACACTTGACAACCTCCTAGAAGCTGCTTTTCTTGCCACCAGACCTTTCTCTATCAATTAGGAATCTGATGCCGTCAATAAACACATTCCTTAAATTGTAGCCATTTGTTGAGTGTTTTTTTTGGTGTCTAATGCGCACATATATCACCATTGCCCTTGATTTTCTTGACTGTATATCTCTTAAATGTCAACATATACACGTGTGATTTAGTTTACGGAGATTTTTCAATGCCGAGAACCTCGATCAGAGAGTAAAAAAGGCGTAAGGTTCTCAATGGTGTAAAATTAAAATGGGATATACCGGGCTAGGATTCGAGTTACGGGAACAAGGGCCAAACCAACCACCCAAGAATGGAATCGTCGAGCGAAAACACTTGACAACCTCCTAGAAGCAGCTTTTCTTCCACCAGACCCTTCTCCATCAATTAGGAATCTGATGCCGTCACTAAACACATTCCTTAAATTGTTGCCATTTGTTGAGTGATTTTTTTTTGTGTCTAATCCGCATAAATATCACCATTGCTCTTGATTTTCTTGACTGTATATCTCTTAAATATCAACATATACACGTGTGATTTAGTTTACGAAGATTTTTCAATGCCGAGAACCTCGATTAGAGAGTAAAAAAGGCGTAAGGTTCACAATGGTGTAAAATTAAAATGGGATATACCGGGCTAGGATTCGAGTTAAAGGAACAAGGGCCAAACCAACCACCCAAGAATGGAATCGTCGAGCGAAAACACTTGACAACCTCCTAGAAGCAGCTTTTCTTGCCACCAGACCTTTCTCCATCAATTAGGAATCTGATGCCGTCACTAAACACATTCCTTAAATTGTTGCCATTTGTTGAGTGTTTTTTTTGTTGTCTAATCCGCATACATATCACCATTGCCCTTGATTTTCTTGACTGTATATCTCTTAAATATCAACATGTACACGTGTGATTTAGTTTACGAAGATTTTTCAATGCCGAGAACCTCGATCAGAGAGTAAAAAAGGCGTAAGGTTCACAATGGTGTAAAATTAAAATGGGATATATCGGGCTAGGATTCGAGTTAAAGGAACAAGGGCCAAACCAACCACCCAAGAATGGAATCGTCGAGCGAAAACACTTGACAACCTCCTAGAAGCAGCTTTTCTTGCCACCAGACCTTTCTCCATCAATTAGGAATCTGATGCCGTCACTAAACACATTCCTTAAATTGTAGCCATTTGTTGAGTGTTTTTTTTTTGTCTTATCCGCATACATATCACCTTTGCCCTTGATTTTCTTGACTATATATCTCTTAAATATCAACATATGCACGTGTGATTTAGTTTACGAAGATTTTTCAATGCCGAGAACCCCGATCAGAGAGTAAAAAAGGCATAAGGTTCTCAATGGTGTAAAATTAAAATGGAATATACCGAGCTAGGATTCGAGTTACAGGAACAAGGGCCAAACCAACCACCCAAGAATGGAATCGTCGAGCGAAAACACTTGACAACCTACTAGAAGAAGCTTTTCTTGCACCAGACCTTTCACCATCAATTTGGAATCTGATGACGTCACTAAACACATTCCTTAAATTGTAGCCATTTGTTGAATGTTTTTTTTGGTGTCTAATCCTCATATAAATCACCATTGCCCTTGATTTTCTTGACTGTATATTTCTTAAATATCAGCATATACATGTGTGATTAAGTTTATGAAGATTTTTCAATGCCGGAAACCTCGATCAGAGAGTAAAAAAGGCGTTAGATTCTCAATGGTGTAAAATTAAAATGGGATATACCGGGCTAGGATTCGAGTTACAGGAAAAAGGGCCAAACCAACCACCCAAGAATGGAATCGTCGAGCGAAAACACTTGACAACCTCCTAGAAGCAGCTTTTCTTGCCACTAGACCTTTCTCCTTCAATTAGGAATCTGATGCCGTCACTAAACGCATTCCTTAAATTGTAGCCATTTGTTGAGTGTTTTTTTTTTTGTGTCTAATCCGCATATATATCGCCATTGCCCTTGATTTTCTTGACTGTATATCTCTTAAATATCAAAATATACACGTGTGATTTAGTTTACGAATATTTTTCAATACCGAGAACCTCGATCAGAGAGTAAAAAAGGCATAAGGTTCTCAATGGTGTAAAATTAAAATGGAATATACCGAGCTAGGATTCGAGTTACAGGAACAAGGGCCAAACCAACCACCCAAGAATGGAATCGTCGAGCGAAAACACTTGACAACCTCCTAGAAGAAGCTTTTCTTGCCACCAGACCTTTCACCATCAATTTGGAATCTGATGACGTCAGTAAACACATTCCTTAAATTGTAGCCATTTGTTGAGTGTTTTTTTTGTGTCTAATCCGCATATATATCACTATTGCCCTTGATTTTTTTGACTGTATATCTCTTAAATATCAACATATACACGTGTGATTTAGTTTACGAAGATTTTTCAATGCCGAGAACCTTGATCAGAGAGTAAAAACGGTGTAAGGTTCTCAATGGTGTAAAATTAAAATGGGATATAACGGGCTAGGATTCGAGTTACAGGAACAAGGGCCAAACCAACCACCCAAGAATGGAATCGTCGAGCGAAAACACTTGACAACCTCCTAGAAGCAGCTTTTCTTGCTACCAGACCTTTCTCCATCAATTAGGAATCTGATGCCGTCACTAAACACATTCCATAAATTGTAGCCATTTGTTGAGTGTTTTTTTTTTGTGTCTAATACGCATATATATCACCATTGCCCTTGATTTTCTTGACCGTATATCTCTTTTCAATGTCTACATATACACGTGTGATTTAGTTTACGAAGATTTTTCAATGCCGAGAACCTCGATCAGAGAGTAAAAAAGGCGTAAGGTTCTCAATGGCGTAAAATTAAAATGGGATATACCGGGCTAGGATTCGAGTTACAGGAACAAGGGCCAAACCAACCACCCAAGAATGGAATCGTCGAGCGAAAACACTTGACAACCTCCTAGAAGCAGCTTTTCTTGCCACCAGACCTTTCTCCATCAATTAGGAATCTGATGCCGTCACTAAACACATTCCTTAAATTGTAGCCATTTGTTGAGTGTTTTTTTTGTGTCTAATCCGCATATATATCACTATTGCCCTTGATTTTTTTGACTGTATATCTCTTAAATATCAACATATACACGTGTGATTTAGTTTACGAAGATTTTTCAATGCCGAGAACCTTGATCAGAGAGTAAAAAAGGTGTAAGGTTCTCAATGGTGTAAAATTAAAATGGGATATAACGGGCTAGGATTCGAGTTACAGGAACAAGGGCCAAACCAACCACCCAAGAATGGAATCGTCGAGCGAAAACACTTGACAACCTCCTAGAAGCAGCTTTTCTTGCTACCAGACCTTTCTCCATCAATTAGGAATCTGATGCCGTCACTAAACACATTCCTTAAATTGTAGCCATTTGTTGAGTGTTTTTTTTTTGTGTCTAATCCGCATATATATCACTATTGCCCTTGATTTTTTTGACTGTATATCTCATAAATATTAACATATACACGTGTGATTTAGTTTACGAAGATTTTTTAATGCCGAGAACCTCGATCAGAGAATAAAAAAGACGTAAGGTTCTCAATGGTGTAAAATTAAAATGGAATATACCGGGCTAGGATTCGAGTTACAGGAACAAGGGCCAAACCAACCACCCAAGGATGGAATCGTCGAACGAAAACACTTAACAACCTCCTAGAAGCAGCTTTTCTTGCCACCAGACTTTTATCCATCATTTTGGAATCTGATGACGTCACTAAACACATTCCTTAAATTGTAGCCATTTGTTGAGTGTTTTTTTTTGTGTCTAATCCGCATATAAATCACCATTGCCCTTGATTTTCTTGACTGTATATCTCTTAAATATCAACATATACACGTGTGATTTAGTTTACGAAGATTTTTCAATGCCGGAAACCTCGGTCAGAGAGTAAAAAAGGCGTAAGATTCTCAATGGTGTAAAATTAAAATGGGATATACCGGGATTGGATTCGAGTTACAGGAACAAGGGCCAAACCAACCACCCAAGAATGGAATCGTCAAGCGAAAACACTTGACAACCTCCTAGAAGTAGCTTTTCTTGCCACCAGACCTTTCTCCATCAATTAGGAATCTGATGCCGTCACTAAACACATTCCTTAAATTGTAGCCATTTGTTGAGTGTTTTTTTTTTTGGTGTCTAATCCGCATATATATCACTATTGCCCTTGATTTTCTTGACTGTATATCTCTTAAATATCAACATATACACGTGTGATTTAGTTTACGGAGATTTTTCAATGCCGAGAACCTCGATCATAGAGTAAAAAAGGTGTAAGGTTCTCAATGGTGTAAAATTAAAATGGGATATAACGGGCTAGGATTCGAGTTACAGGAACAAGGGCCAAACCAACCACCCAAGAATGGAATCGTCGAGCGAAAACACTTGAAAACCTCCTAAAAGCAACGTTTCTTACCACTAGACCTTTCTCCATCTATTAGGATTCTGATGCCGTCACTAAACACATTCCTTAAATTTTAGCCATTTGTTGAGTGTTTTTTTTGTGTCTAATCCGCATATATATCACCATTACCCTTAATTTTCACGGCTGTATATCTCTTAAATATCAACATATACTCGTGTGATTTAGTTTACGAACATTTTTCAATCCCGAGAACCTCGATTAGAGAGTAAAACAGGCATAAGGTTCACAATGGTGTAAAATTAAAATGCGATATACCGGGCTAGGATTCGAGTTACAGGAACAAGGGCCAAACCAACCACCCAAGAATGGAATCGTCGAGCGAAAACACTTGACAACTTCCTAGAAGCAGCATTTCTTGCCACCAGACCTTTCTCCATCAATTTGGAATCTGATGCCGTCACTAAACACATTCCTTCAATTGTAGCCATTTGTTGAGTGTTTTTTTTTTTGTGTCTAATCCGCATATATATCACCATTGCACTTGATTTTCTTGACTGTATATCTCTTAAATATCAACATATACACGTGTGATTTAGCTTACAAAGATTTTTCAAGGCCGAGAACCTCGATCAGAGAGTAAAAAAGGTGTAAGGTTCTCTATGGTGTAAAATTAAAATGGGATATAACGGGCTAGGATTCGAGTTACAGGAACAAGGGCCAATCCAACCACCCAAGAATGGAATCGTCGAGCGAAAACACTTGAAAACCTCCTAGAAGCAGCTTTTCTTGCCACCAAACATTTCTTCATCAATTAGGAATCTGATGCCGTCACTAAACACATTCCATAAATATTAGCCATTTGTTGAGTGTTTTTTTTGGTGTCTAATCAGCATATATATAACCATTGCCCTTGATTTTCTTGACTGTATATCTCTTAAATATCAACATATACACGTGGAATTTAGTTTACGAACATTTTTCAATGACGAGAACCTCGATCAGAGAGTAAAAAAGGCGTAAGGTTCTCAATGGTGTAAAATTAAAATGGGATATACCAGGCTAGGATACGAGTTACAGGAACAAGGGCCAAGCCAACCACCCAAGAATAGAATCGTCGAGCGAAAACACTTTACAACCTCCTAGAAGCAGCTTTTCTTGCCACCAGACCTTTCTCCATCAATTAGGAATCTGATGCCGTCAAAAACACATTCCTTAAATTGTAGCCATTTGTTGAGTGTTTTTTTTTTGTGTCTATTCCGCATATATATCACCATTGCCCTTGATTTTCTTGACTGTATATCTCTTAAATATCAACATATACCCGTGTGATTTAGTTTACGAACTTTTTTCAATGCCGAAAACCTCGATCAGAGAGTAAAAAAGGCGAAAGGTTCTCAACGGTGTAAAATTAAAATAGGATATACCAGGCTAGGATACGAGTTACAGGAACAAGGGCCAAGCCAACCACCCAAGAATAGAATCGTCGAGCGAAAACACTTTACAACCTCCTAGAAGCAGCTTTTCTTGCCACCAGACCTTTCTCCATCATTTAGGAATCTGATGCCGTCACAAACACATTCCTTAAATTGTATCCATTTGTTGAGTGTTTTTTTTGTGTCTATTCCGCATAGATATCACCATTGCCCTTGATTTTTTTGACTGTATATCTCTTAAATATCTACATATACCTGTGTGATTTAGTTTACGAACATTTTTCAATGACGAGAACCTCGATCAGAGAGTAAAAAAGGCATAAGGTTCACAATGGTGTAAAATTAAAATGCGATATACCGGGCTAGGATTCGAGTTTCAGGAACAAGGGCCAATCCAACCACCCAAGAATGGAATCGTCGAGCGAAAACACTTGACAACCTCCTAGAAGCAGCTTTTCTTGCCACAAGACCTTTCTCCTTCAATTAGGAATCTGATTCCGTCACTTAACACATTCCTTAAATTGTAGCCATTTGTTGAGTATTTTTTTTTGGTGTCTAATCCGCATATATATCACCGTTGCCCTTGATTTTCTTGACTGTATATCACTTAAATATCAACATATACACGTGTGATTTAGTTTACGAAGATTTTTCAATGCCGAGAACCTCGATCAGAGAGTAAAAAAGACGTAAGATTCTCAATGGTGTAAAATTAAAATGGGATATACTGGGCTAGGATTCGAGTTACAGGAACAAGGGCTAAACCAACCACCCAAGAATGGAATCGTCGAGTGAAAACACTTGACAACCTCCTAGAAGCAGCTTTTCTTGCCACCAGACCTTTCTCCATCAATTAGGAATCTGATCCCGTCACTTAACAAATTCCTTAAATTGTAGCCATTTGTTGAGTGTTTTTTTTTTGGTGTCTAATCCGCATATATATCACCGTTGCCCTTGATTTTCTTGACTATATATCTCTTAAATATCAACATATACACGTGATATTTAGTTTACGAAGATTTTTCAATGCCGAGAACCTCGATCAGAGAGTAAAAAAGACATAAGATTCTCAATGGTGTAAAATTAAAATGGGATATAACAGGCTAGGATTCGAGTTACAGGAACAAGGGCCAAACCAACCACCCAAGAATGGAATCGTCGAGCGAAAACACTTGAACACCTCCTAGAAGCAGCTTTTCTTGCCACCAAACCTTTCTCCATCAATTAGGAATCTGATACCGTCACTAAACACATTCCTTAAATTGTAGCCTTTTGTTGAGTGTTTTTTTTTGGTGTCTAATCAGCATATATATCACCATTGCCCTTGATTTTCTTGACTGTATATCTCTTAAATATCAACATATACATGTGGAATTTAGTTTACGAAATTTTTCAATGCCGAGAACCTCGATCAGAGAGTAAAAAAGGCGTAAGGTTCTCAATGGTGTAAAATTAAAATGAAATATACCGGGCTAGGATTCGAGTTACAGGAACAAGGGCCAAGCCAACCACCCAAGAATGGAATCGTCGAGCGAAAAGACTTGACAACCTCCTAGAAGCAGGTTTTCTTGCCACCAGACCTTTCTCCATCAATTAGGAATCTGATGCCGTCACTAAACACATTCATTAAATTGTAGCCATGTGTTGAGTGTTTTTTTTCGGTGTCTAATCCGCATATATATCACCATTGCCCTTGATTTTCTTGACTGTATATCTCTTAAATATCAACATATACCCGTGTGATTTAGTTTACTAACATTTTTCAATGATGAGAACCTCGATCAGAGAGTAAAAAAGGCATAAGGTTCACAATGGTGTAAAATTAAAATGCGATATACCGGGCTAGGATTCGAGTTACAGGAGCAAGGGCCAAACCAACCACCCAAGAATGGAATCGTCGAGCGAAAACGCTTGACAACCTCCTAGAAGCAGCTTTTCTTGCCACCAGACCTTTCTCCTTCAATTAGGAATCTGATGCCGTCACTAAACACATTCCTTAAATTGTAGTCATTTGTTGAGTGTTTATTTTATGTCTAATCCGCATATATATCACCATTGCCCTTGATTTTCTTGACTGTATATCTCATAAATATCAACATATAAACGTGTGATTTAGTTTACGAAGATTTTTCAATGCCGGAACCTCGATCAGAGAGTAAAAAATGCGTAAGGTTCTCAATGGTGTAAAATTAAAATGGAATATACCGGGCTAGGATTCGAGTTACAGGAACAAGTGTAAAATTAAAATGGAATATACCGGGCTAGGATTCGAGTTACAGGAACAAGTGTAAAATTAAAATGGAATATACCGGGCTAGGATTCGAGTTACAGGAACAAGGGCCAAACCAACCACCCAAGAATGGAATCGTCGAGCGAAAACACTTGACAACCTCCTAGAAGCAGCTTTTCTTGCCACCAGACCTTTCTCCATCAATTTGGAATCTGATGACGTCACTAAACACATTCCTTAAATTTTAGCCATTTGTTGAATGTTTTTTTTGGTGTCTAATCCGCATATAAATCACCATTACCCTTGATTTTCTTGACCGTATATCCCTTAAATATCAACATATACATGTGTGATTTAGTTTACGAAGATTTTTCAATGCCGGAAACCTTGATCAGAGAGTAAAAAAGGCGTAAGATTCTTAATGGTGTAAAATTAAAATGGGATATACCGGGCTAGAATTCGAGTTACAGGAACAAGGGCCAAACCAACCACACAAGAATGGAATCGTCGAGCGAAAATACTTGACAACCTCCTAGAAGCAGCTTTTCTTACCACCAGACCTTTCTCCATCAATTAGGAATCTGATGCCGTCACTAAACACATTCCTTAAATTGTAGCCATTTGTTGAGTGTTTTTTTTGGTGTCTAATCCGTATATATATCACCATTGTCCTTGATTTTCTTGACTGTATATCTCTTAAATATCAACATATACCCGTGTGATTTAGTTTACGAACATTTTTCAATGCCGAGAACCTGGATCAGAGAGTAAAACAGGCATAAGGTTCACAATGGTGTAAAATTAAAATGCGATATACCGGGCTAGGATTCGAGTTACAGGAACAAGGGCCAAACCAACCACCCAAGAATGGAATCGTCGAGCGAAAACACTTGACAACCTCCTAGAAGCAGCTTTTCTTGCCACCAAACCTTTCTCCATCAATTAGGAATCTGATGCCGTCACTAAACACATTCCTTAAATTGTAGCCATTTGTTGAGTTTTTTTTGGTGTCTAATCAGCATATATATCACCATTGCCCTTGATTTTCTTGACTGTATATCTCTTAAATATCAACATATACATGTGGAATTTAGTTTACGAAATTTTTCAATGCCGAGAACCTCGATCAGAGAGTAAAAAAGGCGTAAGGTTCTCAATGGTGTAAAATTAAAATGTGATATACCGGGCTAGGATTCGAGTTACAGGAACAAGGGCCAAACCAACCACCCAAGAATGGAATCGTCGAGCGAAAACACTTGACAACCTCCTAGAAGCAGCTTTTCTTGCCACCAGACCTTTCTCCTTCAATTAGGAATCTGATGCCGTCACTAAACACATTCCTTAAATTGTAGCCATTTGTAGAGTGTTTATTTTATGTCTAATCCGCATATATATCACCATTGCCCTTGATTTTCTTGACTGTATATCTCATAAATATCAACATATAAACGTGTGATTTAGTTTACGAAGATTTTTCAATGCCGGAACCTCGATCAGAGAGTAAAAAATGCGTAAGGTTCTCAATGGTGTAAAATTAAAATGGAATATACCGGGCTAGGATTCGAGTTACAGGAACAAGTGTAAAATTAAAATGGAATATACCGGGGTAGAATTCGAGTTACAGGAACAAGTGTAAAATTAAAATGGAATATACCGGTCTAGGATTCGAGTTACAGGAACAAGGGCCAAACCAACCACCCAAGAATGGAATCGTCGAGCGAAAACACTTGACAACCCCCTAGAAGCAGCTTTTCTGGCCACAAGACCATTCTCTATCAATTTGGAATCTGATGACGTCACTAAACACATTCCTTAAATTTTAGCCATTTGTTGAATGTTTTTTTTGGTGTCTAATCCGCATATAAATCACCATTACCCTTGATTTTCTTGACCGTATATCCCTTAAATATCAACATATACATGTGTGATTTAGTTTACGAAGATTTTTCAATGCCGGAAACCTTGATCAGAGACTAAAAAAGGCGTAAGATTCTTAATGGTGTAAAATTAAAATGGGATATACCGGGCTAGAATTCGAGTTACAGGAACAAGGGCCAAACCAACCACACAAGAATGGAATCGTCGAGCGAAAATACTTGACAACCTCCTAGAAGCAGCTTTTCTTACCACCAGACCTTTCTCCATCAATTAGGAATCTGATGCCGTCACTAAACACATTCCTTAAATTGTAGCCATTTGTTGAGTGTTTTTTTTTGGTGTCTAATCCGCATATATATCACCATTGTCCTTGATTTTCTTGACTGTATATCTCTTAAATATCAACATATACCCGTGTGATTTAGTTTACGAACATTTTTCAATGCCGAGAACTTCGATCAGAGAGTAAAACAGGCATAAGGTTCACAATGGTGTAAAATTAAAATGCGATATACCGGGCTAGGATTCGAGTTACAGGAACAAGGGCCAAACCAACCACCCAAGAATGGAATCGTCGAGCGAAAACACTTGACAACCTCCTAGAAGCAGCTTTTCTTGCCACCAAACCTTTCTCCATCAATTAGGAATCTGATGCCGTCACTAAACACATTCCTTAAATCGTAGCCATTTGTTGAGTTTTTTTTGGTGTCTAATCAGCATATATATCACCATTGCCCTTGATTTTCTTGACTGTATATCTCTTAAATATCAACATATACATGTGGAATTTAGTTTACAAAAATTTTCAATGCCGAGAACCTCGATCAGAGAGTAAAAAAGGCGTAAGGTTCTCAATGGTGTAAAATTAAAATGAAATATACCGGGCTAGGATTCGAGTTACAGGAACAAGGGCCAAGCCAACCACCCAAGAATGGAATCGTCGAGCGAAAACCCCTGACAACCTCCTAGAAGCAGGTTTTCTTTCCACCAGACCTTTCTCCATCAATAAGGAATCTGATGCCGTCACTAAACACATTCATTAAATTGTAGCCATGTGTTGAGTGTTTTTTTTGGTGTCTAATCCGCATATATATCACCATTGCCCTTGATTTTCTTGACTGTATATCTCTTAAATATCAACATATACCCGTGTGATTTAGTTGACGAACATTTTTCAATGACGAGAACCTCGATCAGAGAGTAAAAAAGGCATAAGGTTCACAATGGTGTAAAATTAAAATGCGATATACCGGGCTAGGATTCGAGTTACAGGAACAAGGGCCAAACCAACCACCCAAGAAGGAATCGTCGAGCGAAAACACTTGACAACCTCCTAGAAGCAGCTTTTCTTGCCACCAGACCTTTCTCCTTCAATTAGGAATCTGATGCCGTCACTAAACACATTCCTTAAATTGTAGCCATTTGTAGAGTGTTTATTTTATGTCTAATCCGCATATATATCACCATTGCCCTTGATTTTCTTGACTGTATATCTCATAAATATCCACATATAAACGTGTGATTTAGTTTACGAAGATTTTTCAATGCCGGAACCTCGATCAGAGAGTAAAAAATGCGTAAGGTTCTCAATGGTGTAAAATTAAAATGGAATATACCGGGCTAGGATTCGAGTTACAGGAACAAGTGTAAAATTAAAATGGAATATACCGGGCTAGGATTCGAGTTACAGGAACAAGTGTAAAATTAAAATGGAATATACCGGTCTAGGATTCGAGTTACAGGAACAAGGGCCAAACCAACCACCCAAGAATGGAATCGTCGAGCGAAAACACTTGACAACCTCCTAGAAGCAGCTTTTCTGGCCACCAGACCTTTCTCCATCAATTTGGAATCTGATGACGTCACTAAACACATTCCTTAAATTTTAGCCATTTGTTGAATGTTTTTTTTGGTGTCTAATCCGCATATAAATCACCATTACCCTTGATTTTCTTGACCGTATATCCCTTAAATATCAACATATACATGTGTGATTTAGTTTACGAAGATTTTTCAATGCCGGAAACCTTGATCAGAGACTAAAAAAGGCGTAAGATTCTTAATGGTGTAAAATTAAAATGGGATATACCGGGCTAGAATTCGAGTTACAGGAACAAGGGCCAAACCAACCACCCAAGAATGGAATCGTCGAGCGAAAACACTTGACAACCTCCTAGAAGCAGCTTTTCTTGCCACCAAACCTTTCTCCATCAATTAGGAATCTGATGCCGTCACTAAACACATTCCTTAAATTGTAGCCATTTGTTGAGTTTTTTTTGGTGTCTAATCAGCATATATATCACCATTGCCCTTGATTTTCTTGACTGTATATCTCTTAAATATCAACATATACATGTGGAATTTAGTTTACGAAATTTTTCAATGCCGAGAACCTCGATCAGAGAGTAAAAAAGGCGTAAGGTTCTCAATGGTGTAAAATTAAAATGAAATATACCGGGCTAGGATTCGAGTTACAGGAACAAGGGCCAAGCCAACCACCCAAGAATGGAATCGTCGAGCGAAAACCCTTGACAACCTCCTAGAAGCAGGTTTTCTTTCCACCAGACCTTTCTCCATCAATTAGGAATCTGATGCCGTCACTAAACATATTCATTAAATTGTAGCCATGTGTTGAGTGTTTTTTTTGGTGTCTAATCCGCATATATATCACCATTGCCCTTGATTTTCTTGACTGTATATCTCTTAAATATCAACATATACCCGTGTGATTTAGTTTACGAACATTTTTCAATGACGAGAACCTCGATCAGAGAGTAAAAAAGGCATAAGGTTCACAATGGTGTAAAATTAAAATGCGATATACCGGGCTAGGATTCGAGTTACAGGAACAAGGGCCAAACCAACCACCCAAGAATGGAATCGTCGAGCGAAAACACTTGACAACCTCCTAGAAGCAGCTTTTCTTGCCACCAGACCTTTCTCCTTCAATTAGGAATCTGATGCCGTCACTAAACACATTCCTTAAATTGTAGCCATTTGTAGAGTGTTTATTTTATGTCTAATCCGCATATATATCACCATTGCCCTTGATTTTCTTGACTGTATATCTCATAAATATCCACATATAAACGTGTGATTTAGTTTACGAAGATTTTTCAATGCCGGAACCTCGATCAGAGAGTAAAAAATGCGTAAGGTTCTCAATGGTGTAAAATTAAAATGGAATATACCGGGCTAGGATTCGAGTTACAGGAACAAGTGTAAAATTAAAATGGAATATACCGGGCTAGGATTCGAGTTACAGGAACAAGTGTAAAATTAAAATGGAATATACCGGTCTAGGATTCGAGTTACAGGAACAAGGGCCAAACCAACCACCCAAGAATGGAATCGTCGAGCGAAAACACTTGACAACCTCCTAGAAGCAGCTTTTCTGGCCACCAGACCTTTCTCCATCAATTTGGAATCTGATGACGTCACTAAACACATTCCTTAAATTTTAGCCATTTGTTGAATGTTTTTTTTGGTGTCTAATCCGCATATAAATCACCATTACCCTTGATTTTCTTGACCGTATATCCCTTAAATATCAACATATACATGTGTGATTTAGTTTACGAAGATTTTTCAATGCCGGAAACCTTGATCAGAGACTAAAAAAGGCGTAAGATTCTTAATGGTGTAAAATTAAAATGGGATATACCGGGCTAGAATTCGAGTTACAGGAACAAGGGCCAAACCAACCACACAAGAATGGAATCGTCGA
>JARYGA010023369.1:0-42136 GCA_030545235.1 Helianthus tuberosus
AACAAGTAATTGCAGCGGAAGTAAAATGAGAACAAACTTTCATACACAATCAAATAGGAGAAATGCTTTCAACACACATTTTAACATAGAACCGAATGATTGAATTTATTTCAAGATTCAATTACAATGCATGCATGTATCATAAACTCCCCCTCAGCCTGAGCTCATAGTGATTGTTCGTACAAGAAGACAAGTGGTGAAAAAGCTAATAGAACAGTACAAGGTACTGTTCTATTTATAGGCACGAGCAAACCACTGAAGCATCTTGGCTGACGTCACCATGAAAGTGACATCTAACCTCCTAACAACCTGAAACTACTGATCTAATACAAGCACTGTTTAGCTAACTACTGATTACAATACATTACAAAAGGAAAGACTAAACTACTGCTTTCTCCTTCCACTGTTGTGACTCCAGCAGTACTTTGTTTCTTCAGCAGTGCTTGACCCATAACAGCAGATTGATCATCAGGGCTTTAGTCTTCATCAGTCTTTATACTAGATCAGTCGTTTGTAGAACAACAGTTGTATTAATGCAGTGGATACAGGCCATCAGTTGTTAGAAACATTTTCAGGGGGAAAGTTGGAATACAACAGTTCTTATGCTAGATCCACTGCTCTGATCCAGTTTTGGTTTTAATCAACTGTTCCTTTAGTAGGGTTCAATCCCAACAATCTCCCATGGAACAGATGATGCCAAAACTCTTCATTATTCAGGATCTTTATTGTCTTATCAACAGTTCCCTGACTTGTCCTTTAAATTCTAATTCAAAGTCCAAGGAGTCTGTGTCATCCTCATCCCTGCACAGTGTAAGATCAAGGAGATCCTGCAGATCTTCAACACCCAGGCCCAATGCTTTTTCCCTTGATATTTTCTTCACTTCACCACTGGATTTGATCAGAGTCAATACGTGGGTCTGTTTGTCAGATTTCCACTTTGGTATTTTTGAATCCAGTGGGTTTCTTGGGAGAGGTTTTATTGCATATGAGTTTAGAGATGGTGGCCTGGTGATAACAGGTTGAGCAGTGTTTTTAGTTTGTGTCAATTCAAGTTTCTCTGCTATCATCTGCTGAAGCCCTGTTTTTACAACATAATCCCCTGCTTCTTTATCTGCTATTGTTTCTTTATCCATCTATTTTTGTTTCCTTCTTTGATAAAGGATGGCAGCAGGTGGAGCAGTGGATCTCTTGGATTGTTGCTTTTGTGGCTCAGCTGAAACCTCTGCTTCAGGTTAAACAGGCTTTTATGGAATATTAGGATTTTTCTTTCTTAATTCTTCCAGCCTTTGGTAAGAAGCAATCACCTTTTCTTCTTTCCACCTTGTCACTTGATTCCTAGACCCAAAATCAGCAGTAATGAGCTCTTCTTTCATTCTCTTCAGCCTTAACACCTTGTCTGGTACACTTTTCATGTACTTTGACCAGACAGGTGGAGTATGTTTGACTTTGTCCTTGTTCATTTTTCAATCCTTTCTAACTCCTCTTTGAGTTCACCCACTGTCCATTCTTTATATTTAGCTTTGTCACCTTTGTACCTTTTGAAGGCCATAATGTGCTCAATATAATCTTTTCTCAAGGTTTCATCATCTCTTTCTGATAGTTGCTGACAAAGATTCTTTGAAAACCTTTCCAAGGTACTGACTTGAGTAAGCAGGAATTGATGGTATCTTTGAATTTCCTTGTCAGATTTACCCTTTGTGTTTCTTTTGGAAATATCCTCTGCTTGTTGACCTTTCAACTGCAAATATTCTTCAATGTTGTTAGGTCTTGGATATCCTTGACGAGATGGCAAGTTTCTTTTAGCAGGATCATCTTCAGAGTTTAAAGATTTGATCTCTTCTCTGACTGCTATAAGCTCTAAAGGATATTGAACAGCTGCATAAACAATGGCAATGTTTGGGTTAAAGGCTTGTGCTGAAGAGAGTGGAACAGGGTTTGGAATTATACCAAGTGATAATGGTTGTGAAGATGTTGGTGGTGATGGAGAATCATCATCTTCCAAAATTACCCTTCTCTTTTTTGGTTTAGGAGAGGTTGGTGGTGTTTTGGTTGGTTCAGTGGTGGTTATTGTAGTGGAAGGTGGCTGACTAACAGTTGTTGAAACAACTGGTGTTTCAACCACTGTTGTCATTACAACTGATGTTGTGTCATCAGCTGTCTTCTGCTTTTTGGCAGGAGGCTGGTTTGGTGGTGAGAATGTTTTTGGTGGTGAGGATGAAGTAGGAGCAGTGGTTGTAGTAGTGTGTGTTGAAGTGGTGGTTGTTGGGTTAACAACTGCTGAAACCACTGAATTACCAACAGTTGTTGATACAACAGGTGTTACAACAGCTATTGGTTTGGAGGTTTGATGTGAGGAGTTTTTAGGAGGTTTGGGAGTATGTTTTGTGGATCTGGATGGTATGGATTTGGGTTACCTCACTTTTCTAGTGGGCTGCTTTCTTTTCTGCTCAAGACTTTCTTCATCCTTTGGCTCAGAAGTACCCTGTTCATTCATTTCCATAAAAACTCTTTTCTCCTATTCAAACCTGGTTTTATCCTTTGCCTCCATATCCCTTTTTACCCTTGCTTTTGCATCAGCAATGGCATTAGTGGTTACATCAACCTTTTTAGAGCCATCTGGCTTGGGGATGTCTGCAAGCATGCTAGAATTGTCAGGTGCAATGTAAAGACCATCTTCATACCCATTTTTCTTTAACTGCTTCATATCCTCCCCCTTTTTGGCATCAGCTGGTGGTGGGTTTTCCACAAAGATGATAGATGGAGGAGCAGTGCCAGTGGTGTTCAATAAGTGGGCCTTGATTGCCTTGATATCTGGCTGTGTATCTTTAAACCTTGCTTCCATAATATTTCTGATCTTTTGAACCTGTATCTCATGTTGCTGATCAACGTATTCTCTTTGTTGGATGAGCAAAGTTTGAAACAAACTCCACAGCTCATTTGGAGTAGGAACAAATGTTTTAGCTGGAGCAGTAGTGGGTGGTACCTTTTGTACTTTCAACAACTGTTGCAACATGTCTTTTATTTCTGCAACAGATGTATCCAGTTTGTCAACTCTAGCCATCAATTCTTGGTACATTAAACCATCACCCAACTTAATGGGATCATCTGATTTCCCACTAACAGTGGTTGTAACAGTGGTTGACTCAGGGAATGTATTCCAAAAATCATCCACTGATGCCCCTTTGTCTTGGTACTAGGGACTTCTATCTTCAAAAGGGGTTGCCATTCTTAGCTCACCAGTGTATATTGGATATCCACCAGTTTGCAATATGGTTCCCAAAGAAGATATTGCCTTCAAGGAAGTCTTATTGATGTAACTACTATCCAAGTGCAAACCAGTAGGTTCAGCACTTGTAGTAGCTGCTTCACTTGAACTACCACCAATAGTTCATGTAACTCAAGGGGTGTAACCTCCTCAGGTGTTGTTGGTGGGTTAGCAATAATTGAAACACCAGACCCAGTCACTTGTTGGGGTATATTCTCATTTACAGGTGAGTGAGAAGGAATGGTTTGTGTCTGGTTTAAATCAAGAGCATCCAACAAAAGTTTTGTCTGTGGGGGAATTATGGCAGTGAGTATGGGTGTAGAAAATGAATTTACCCTGGGCATTGGACTGTGGATGATAGAATCAAGTGATTCTAGAGCATCATATTGTGGTGTCCCTGTTCTTACAACCTGTTCTTTTTGAGAAGAAGCAGGAGGAGTTTGAGGCATGGGTTGAGATCTTTCTACCAACTGCTGTGAGGAAGTAGCAGCAGTGGTTTCTGGTGACTTTTGTGTTGTCACTGGCAGCTGCTCTGGGATCTCATCTTCTAGAGTTGCCTTTATTTTAGGTTGGGGGGGGGGGGGGTTGTGTTTTCTTTTGTTTTGGTTTTCTGGTGGTTTTAGGTGTGGGTTTCACAGCAGTTGTTTTGCTGCTGTGATCACCTAGAGCAGTGGGCTCAGCAGCAGGTGCCTGAGGAGCATTGGTAGCTGCTAAAGTCTGCTCAGGAGCCTCTGCTTTTGTTTTAGAAACTTTTGATAGCCTTGTAAATGTTTCATGTGTTAGGCCATTTATTTGAAAAGGTTCGCCCTGGATAAGCACATGAGCATTATCCTTTGAAAATTTCTTTTGAAAATAGAAGCTCAAGAACCTTGGAAACAGTAAAAATGATTTTTTATCAACATTTTTGACCAAATCATCAAAGATCTCCTGGGAGTATTTAAAATTTTCTTTATGTAAAATAGCATAACCCAGGTATTGGATCTTCAATGGTATTTCATTAAAAGCAGTGGTCTTATTTGAAACACACATCAAGAAGGTATGGAATAAAAATCTTGTTGCAGGAGAAAAACTACATTTTTGTAAGGTATCCTTTTTCATTTCCTTAGCATACCCCCTCTTAATAAAATCTGTTTGATACTCGATTTTGGGAAAAGAAGTTTTACCTTGCAGATCATCGAGTTCAAATACCTCTGAAATGGATTGTGGTGTGATTTTAACTGGTACACCCTTTATTGAGGAATTTATGGCTATGACTGTTTTATCTTGAGATTCAAGTGTGGCATTTTTCCAAAATTCTCTCTGGGTTTTCAGGAAAATTGGAGCATCAGCAGTCACAAAGTTTTGTACTTTGAAGACGAAAGTGCATCTATGATGGAATCGAAGGTTTCAGTATGACTTGGTTTTGTCAAGAGACCCAAGTAGTTATGGGGAGCTTTGTATGGAATTTCTGTGGCTGTTTTAGTGGATTTCTGAGAGGATAAAGACGGTGATTTTTCCATTTGAGGAAGAAGAAGATGAGAGATTTTGAGAGAAATGGATGGATAACTGTTTTGAGAAAGGAATTTTGAATTCGATTCGACAGTAAAAACCCTGTTTGGGGTTTTGATCAGGGTTTTATAAAGGGAAAAAGTGAATGCTGACGTGGCAGCGGTTACAAAAGATCTGACTGCTATGTACTGTCCACGTGCCAACCCCTGATGAATAATGGAAGACAGTTGTTTTAGGAAACCACTGATGAAGCAGTATCAGTGGTTGCAACGGTTATGATGAAGGCAGTGGGTGATTTTAACTATCAGTGGATAGCCTATCAGTGGATGAAAACACTGATTTTGAACAACAGTGATTATCAAGGAAATGAGAGAACATGGGTTGACTTTCAGCAGTGGACAACTTTTAGTAGAATAGATGTTTGAACAAATCAGTGGTTATGGTAGACTTTTAAGGATTTAATGAAAAATTCATTTTGAACTATTTTTAAGGATGGATTTTTGATTTTCTGAAAACATTTTAATGCTTTTATTCATAGAAAAACAGGATTTTGCATGTTATTCCATGTTCAGCATTCCAATCCTAGAGATCAAGCTTTCAAAGGTAGATGTGTCTAATGCTTTTGTTAGCACATCTGCCAGCTGATCCTTGGTATAAATATGATGCAGAGAAATCAAACCTTTTTCATAGCAATCCCTCACATAGTGATGCCTGATATCAATGTGTTTGGTGGTTGAATGTGAAACTGTATTTTTGATGATATTTTCTGCTGCCTAACTGTCCAACATGAGAGGTGTCTTTAGGGTAGTGATACCAAAATCCAGCAACTGATTTTGAAGCCATAACAGTTGGGTTGTGTAGATTGCAGCAGCAATGTACTCTGCCTAAGCAGTGGATGTTGAAACAGCTGCCTGCTTTTTGCTTTGCCAAGACACTAAGCAATTGCCTAGGAATTGGCACCCTCCTGAAGTGGACTTCCTTGTTGTGTTACATCCAGCAAAATCACTCTCCGAGAAACCTGAAAATTTGATATTTCCATCAGCTGGATACCAGATACCAAGTGTGGGAGCACCTTTTAGGTATCTGAATATCCTTTTTACAGCAATAAGGTTTGACTTTCTGTGGGCTGATTGGGATCTTGCACAAACACATGTTGCAAACATGATGTCTGGCCTAGATGCAATTAGGTACAATAAAGACCCAATCATGCTTCTATATAGAGTTTGATCAACCAAATCATCCTTTTCATCAGAAATGACTATTTTATTGGTTGCAATGGGTGTACTGCATGGTTTACAATCATCCATATCAAATTTCTTTAAAAGTTCTTTGGCTTATTTGCCTTGATGGATAAAAGTGCCATTTTGCAGTTGCCTTACTTGGAGACAAAAAAAGCACTGGAGTTCACCCATTGCACTCATCTCAAACTCAGCTGTCATGAGTTGCCTAAACTCTTCACACATTTTATTACATGTGCTTCCAAAAATGATGTCATCCACATAAATCTGGACAATCATCAATTCTTTCCCTCTCCATTTTAAAAATAGTATTTTGTCTATTTTACCTCTTGTGAAACCAATAGAGAGAAGAAAGGTGGAAAGAGTTTCATACCAGGCTCTTGGAGCTTGTTTCAGGCCATACAAAGCTTTGTTTAGCTTGTAGACATGATCTGGATAAAATGGATCCTCAAAGCCAGGAGGTTGACAAACATATACCTCTTTTTGAATCTTACCATAGAGGAAAGCACATTTGATATCCATTTGATACACCTTGATGTTGTGGTTGACAGCAAAGGCCAGGAACAATCTGATAGCTTCTAATCTTGCTACAGGGGCAAAATTTTCATCATAGTCAATGCCCTCTTCCTGTCTGTAACCTTGAACCACAAGCCTAGCTTTATTCTTGACAACAATACCCCTTTCATCAGTTTTGTTTTTGAAGACCCACTTTGTGCCAATAGGACTTACATCCTCTGGTAGTGGTACAAGCTCCCATACTTGTTGTCTTTTAAACTGTTGGAGCTCCTCTTGCATGGCTTCTATCCAGCTGTTATCTTTCAATGCCTCTTGGTACTTGACTGGCTGATGGAGAGATAGGAAACCAGCAAAAAGACAAATGTTTTGGGATTGACTTCTTATGAGCACCCCTTCATTGATGTTGCCAATGATTTGGTCAGGTGGATGAGACTTCAAGAAGATTAGATCTCCTTGGTATGGAACAATGGCATTTAATGGTGAAGGCTGCAAATGTGAGTCATCTGAGCTAACCACTGCTGGTGACTTTGATGATCCAGTAGTGGCTTCAAATGGAGGTGGAGGAATAGGTGGAACTGGTGTGAAAGCATGCTGACTTTTATCCACTGATGGAGGACTATCAACAGTGTTTGATGATGTGGAAGCAGGGGGTTAATGGGCTACTTTGGTCAACAACTGTTGAGGTATCAGTGGTTGAGCTTTGACAGCTGTTTTGAACATCTGCTGCTCTGGCAATGGATTTGAAGGTTTGTTATGGAATGATCACTTCATACCCATTGTCTGATGGAGGAGTTTCTGATGGACCTGCACTGTTAGTCTTGATAGCAGTATTTTTAAAAGTAAATTTATAAAGATCAAACAATTCTGCAGGATTTGCAGGGATTTTCATTGAAAAGAGTTCACTGAACTTCACATTCAAAGTCTCTTCCACTGTTTTGGTCCTTGTGTTAAACACTTTGTAGGCCTTAGCAGTGGTTGAGTATCCCAAATGATAACCACAATCAATTTTGGCTGCAAACTTTGAGATAGAATCTTTTAAGTTTAAAATGAAACATGGGCAGCCAAAATCTTTGAAATATGAGATTAATGGCTTATTTTATACAGCAGTTCATAGGCAGTCTTTTGATGCCTGGGGTTGATTAAAACTCTGTTTTGGACATAGCAAGCAGTGTTTACTGCCTCTGCCCAAAAAGTTAATGGCAAACCTGAATCAGTAAGCATGGTTCTGGCAGCCTCAATCAAAGTCCTGTTCTTTCTTTCAACAACCCCATTTTGTTCTGGTGTTCTTGGAATGCTGTACTGCCTCATAATTCCTTTTGACACACAGAAATCATCTAACTCCTTATTTGTAAACTCTGTGCCATTGTCACTCCTGAAGACTTTTACTGGCAAGGCAAACTGCTTTTCAACTTGTGTAACAAAGTCTTGCAGAATGCCTGTAGTCTCATCTTTTGAGTGTAAAAAGTAAGTCCATGTAAACCTAGAAAAGTCATCTACAATAACCAAACAATATCTTTTCTTTTTCAGACTCGTGACTTTAACTGGGCCAAACAAATTCATGTGTAACATTTGCAGGCACTTGGTTGTTTTGGACTCATCAATGGACTTGTATGAGCTTTTATGTTGTTTTCCTTTTAAGCAGGAGACACAATGCTCAGGACAGGAGTACAGTTTTTGAGGAAGACCTCTTACTAACCCCTATTTGGATATAGCAGTGATTGTCTTGAGATTTGTGTGCCCCAATCTCCTATGCCATAATTCTGTCTCTTTGTTAGAGGCAACTGAGAACAGATAGGCATCCGTCCTGGGGCCCTCTTTTGACATATCCACCACATAAACATTGCCACTCCTTTGAGCAACAAGTTGAGTTTTTCCATTTTTTATTATTTCTTCAATCTTTTCAACCATTTCTGGTCAAACAATCCTACAACACTCCTTTGTAAAGAATGAGCCATAGCCCTTATCACTCATTTGAGAGACACTTAGGAGGTTGAATTTGAGATTGTCTATCAGATTAACATTTTCAAACTTAACTTTACCAGATTGAACTATACCAGACCCCAGAACCTTCCCTTTACTGTTATTACCAAAGGATATATCACCCCCTCCATGAGTTTTGAAATCTTTGAATAGGGCTTTATATCCTGTCATGTTCCTGGAGCCTCCACTATCTACATACCAAAGACTATCTAAGCATGCAGAAGCTCCCTGCACATGTAGTAAAAGGTTAGTTCATTAGGGTCTCCAAAGCCAATAAGGCTTTGGATGGGGTCTCAACAGTGTCTGTGTCAAGTTCTGGTGGATGGACAGTGGTTAGGTCAGGGGTTTGGACAGTTTTGGTATTGTTTTTCACTAACTCCTACTGGGGGTCTTGCCCAATCAGCTGTTAATAACCAAAGGGATGCCTGTTCACTCTTGGTTTAGAAGGCTTTTTGTAAACCTCATAAACATGTGGGACCCTTTGGTATGGTGGTTTACCTTTACCTTTGGGGTATTGGTTTGCAGGGGGTGCATCAGTCACCTGAACATCTCTTTTAACAGAGGTTTGGTTCAGCTGTTTGGTAATAGCTGTTTGGACTGGCACAAACAGTGGTTGATTCTTGGTGAATTTGACAGATGGATTTGATGAACTCAAGGATGTTTTTGCAGTGTACTCATTCTTTTTTACATCAAAGGATTTGAGATACACATATTCCTGAGTTTTGTGGTTTGATTTACCACAGATGGTGCAGCTCTCAGCAGGTACAATAACACTTGTTTTGTTGATATCATATGCTTTTAGATGAAAACAGACTTTTGTTAGATGATTCTTCTTTTCACAGAAATCTCAAAACAGGTTTTTAACTTTTTCTCTTCTTTTCTTCTTCTCAGACTCCTTAGCAACAAAGTTTCGAACCACTGTTGGGATGTCTTTGAGAGGAATAACCTTTGCTTTAGGAGCTTTTACACCATCAGTGGTTGTGAAGTCCATTGGTTTAAAATTTTCAAGAATGTCACACTCATCAGACCATGTGGGTTTAAATTGGTATTTCTCAATTTCCTCAAAAGTTGAGGACCCCACAGATCTTTCCAGAGTGATTTTGTTACCAAGTTTGACAGTTATCTTAACTTCTTGGCCATTCTTATTTGTTGGAATGATTTCAACTGAACCAGCTTGATTTGCAGCATTGTTTTCAACTTGATCATTTTTTCTAAAACCAATGACAAATTTCACATTGCTTTCAAGTTGTTTCTCAAGCATTATCTCAAAACCTTTGCAAGATTCCACCCATTTTTCACAAGTGATTTGGGTGGATTCCAACTCCTTTTTGCAAACTTGATATTTTTCTACAATAGTTTGGAGTTGGTTTTGGTAATGTTATTCTCTTCTTTTAGACTGCAGATTTCTTTATCTTTTTCAGCCAATTTGATTTTAAGTTCTTTTAAAGATATCTCAAACTTGACTTCATCATTTAACACTCTATCCCTAAGGTTTTCATTTATCTCTTTGATGTTAGCAAATGCTATGATGCATTTGTCTGAACACAGATTTTCAAAAACCTAAGATGATACCTTAGCTGCAGCCATCATGGCACAGTCACAAGCAAGATCTTTCTCATCAGTCACCTTCTCTTCCTTTTCACCATGGTTTTTCTCTTCTTCTTCTTCTTCAGACCAGGGGTCAGACAGTGGTTCTATCAGGGGTTCTGAATTTTCTCCCAGCAATATTTCATCAGCAACTGCAGTAACCACTGCTTCAGCAACTTTGTCCACTGTTTCATCACTTGACTGTCCTTCTTCAGCTTCAATCCCTTCTGGTATTGACTCTAATGCCATAAAACAAAATTCATCATTAGAAGCATCACTAGTAGCATAGAGTGCAAAATTTTCATCACCAAGCTCATCAGGCATGCTGCTCCAGTCAACAAAGACTTGGGTGAAAAAGCTTTGCTGATCTGGTTGAACTACTGCTGGAGCCGCTTGTTGAGGTGCAACTGGTTGCACTTGAACCTGAGGGACAAGGGCTTGAACATACTGAATTTGTGGAACAGTGGTTTGAACATAATGCACAGGAACAGGGGTTGCAGCATAGTGAGCAGTGTTAGCATGGGTTGCAGGGGTATATTGGGCATAGTGCACAATGCTTTGGTTTTGTGGTCTAGGGTTTGAGCTAGGATGAGTAATAATTGGACCAGTGGTTTGAGTCCTACATTCCCTAGCAAAATGTCCTAGCCTATTGCACTTATAGCACTTGATCTTTGACTTATCCAACCCCACTTTTAAATTCCCATGTAACCCTGGGAATTTTCTCCCTGTCCTTTTATAGAATTTGCTTGTTCTTACACTAAGCAAAGCCAATTGATGCAAAATGTCCATTTCTTCAAGATCAGTTGGATCAAAGTGTTGTAAGTCATTGAGTTCAAAACACAAATTATCAGAGTTCTGGCTTTCTCCATTTGCTGTGAAGGCAAAGTTGGATGAGTGAGGATCAGAGTTGAAGTTTGCACCAGCAGTTATGTCAATAAAATGATCATAACTCTGATCCTTGCTGCTGCCAGACTCTTCTTGACCCAGAAGAGCTGTGTTGCCAAATGTTTAGTCATCGACAACTTTGCTAGACTCTTGCAACTTCTTTTTCTGGTTTAACTCCCTTCCATAGGTCAGGAGTCTACCATGAAGTTGGGTCAGTGTCAGATCTTTGAACTCAACAAAATTTCTGGTCACAAATGCAATTGTATCCCGTTTTTTAGGTAGTGATCTAAGAAACCAGTTGTTTTGAGTTGAATTAGTAAATTTAACATCAACAAGTCTTAGTTCACTAATGAGACAACTGAATCTCTCAAACTGTTGGGTTAATGTTTCACCCTTAACAGGACAAAACGTTTCAAACTGCTGATTCAGAATTTCCCTGTTATTTTCAATTACTTCTTCAGTCCCCCCATGTCACACCCCAACCGATGGCTGAAACATCAGGGCGCGACACTGAGCGAAACAGATTGTCCATGAGTATCCATAACAACTATTAATTACCAGATATTTAAAACGGCATGTCCCATACCACAACATATCTAATAAAACTGTCATTACAAATAATTGTCTCATAAACAAATACTTATCCGACAACTCAGATTTTTAATTAAGATAGTTTGTTTGTTTCTAGACTCTTTCCTAGCCTCGATTTAATCACACAGCAAACAAGGCATCCTAGCGTATTAAGCACCTGCCACATACGTTAAAGTAAAAGTCAATACACATAGTGTAAAGGTGAGCATACAAGTTTGATAATAGCATATAGAGTTCGAAATCGTTTACGCATAACCAACATGCACAACGTATAATGTGAAGCATGTAAGTTATCGACAAAGATCCTATCAATACCAATGACTGCGAGTTGACTGCATGTAGCGAGTGCGCCACACATATTCACCACTGTGAACACGTGAAGTAATTATCCTTAACAACCCCTGAGTAAACAGGTGCTGAGTCCAAACTATAGTACTATCGTTGGTAAGGCAGGTAAACAGCAATCAGTGTGTTAACATAACAAACAGGCATTCATCGAGTCACGTATAACATGCATTAGAGGTCAGCGTATAAATAGTGTTTGCGTTGTATGTTCGATGTGATTTAGAATAAGTAATGTATGTAACACCCAAAAGTGCTTAAAGCAAAAGGGGATCGAGCATACTCACAGCGATAGAGTTAATGGATTGAAGGGAGCGCTAGAGCAGAATTAGCTTGAACAGTTAACGATATCATAAGCGAAAGTCGGCGTGTAAAACGGTGTAGGTGTACCAAGGATCGAATGGCCAGTCGATCGATTGGCATTCCGTTTGGATGGTCATCCGATCAGGTGGCCATTCGATTGGATTGTGACCTCGTTTGGTGAGGATGTGTTTGTGTATGATGGTTTGTACTTTAAAGTTTTCGTTGTAGCATTTTTAAATTAGAGAAGTATCTCTAGCTTTCAGGTCAGTCGATCGAACAACAATCCAATTGGCGAGGCTTCTCAGTTTGAGAATAAGTTCACAGCAGGACGGTCACTCGATCGGATGGCTATCCGATTAGGTGGCAATCCGTTTGTATTGAACGTGTTGAAAATTATTTAAGTATCCAAGTCCCAAACGTCACACGATCAGACGGTCACTCGATCGGATGGCAATCCGATCGGGTGGTAATCCGTTTCAACGTTCAATCCTTGAATAGTTTGAAAAATAGGTTAAGTATGGAACCATGTGCAACCCGATCGGACGGCCGGTCGATCGAGTGGCAATCCAATTGGGTGGTAATCCGATCGGACGACAATCCGCCCCGACGATCCGTTTGTCTTGGCACTTGATTCGTTTGAAGTTTAGTAGTGTTTGAACAACACATTTTAATAACATGCTTGAACAACAGAAACCCTATCTCAGCCCAAGTGACCCGACCGAACAGGAATCACCCTATTCCGACCGGTTCACGGTTCGAGTCGGTAGTTCATGTTCAAACCTGAAGTCAATATCTCTTGCATAGAATTCGGATCTGGAACTAATGCATCACTAAGAATGAGTAGAAGATCAGAACAAGCTCCGATTCTATTGGATTTGAGTGCATTTAGAGTAAAAGAGTTGAAAGAAAGTAGGAAAACCTTCTCTCAATCCTTTTATCCATGAATTTGTGTAGATCTAAGTGAAAACTTTTATGAAAGTTGTGGAAATCCTTTAGATCTAAGTTGTTCTTGGTGGAATGAAGCCAAACATTGAAGTTCATAAGAACTCCATGAAGACATCACCCTTGAACACCTCAAATCCAGTGATTTCACGGTTAAAAGTTAAGATTCAAAAGATAGAAAGGTGTAGGAGTACGTGTTGATATGTGCAAAATGCAACATATAAATTACATCAATTGTGGCATAAAACTAACCCTTTTTTAGTACTAATGTTGGAAAAAAGTGTGCTTTTGTCTTCCTTTTGTATATTCAGGATTAAATGAGCTCAAATTAACAAAAGAAGCAAAAAGACATCAAAATCTGACATAAATAAAAGAAAAGGAATAAGACGTGACATGCCCGACCCCACGACAGCATCTTCCCAAGCAAAACAAGACAACAGAGGACTGAACAAGCCCCATGGTCACCCAACACGGGGGCGTGCCCAAGTGTCAGCAGAAAAGACAAAGTGGTAGAAGCTTCTATTGCCCACCACGGGGCCGTGCTCAACAGACACGGGGCCGTGGTCAACTATAAGATTCGCACAATCCAGGCAAATCTTCATAGTACAAAGATTCTTCTGCACACAGGTCGTGCTCAGCGGACACGGGGGCGTGGTCAACTAATAAGACAAGCTGCAATAAATGAAGAAAGAGAAGGATGTGGACACGGGGCCGTGCCCACTGGACACGGGGCCATGCCCGAGCTTCTGTTCAGCCTATAAATAGGAGTGCTTTACTCAAGCTCAAACTATCCCTTGGCACACCACCTCTCTCACACTTCACCCACCACCACCATAACACCATCATCCACCACCATCATCCATTGTCCATCGTAGAGTGTGTGAGTCGTCTCGGGATCCAAGATTGACCGTAAGAGTTCTTGACAATCAAGGCCATGTTTGCCTAAGTCTTTTACATCACTTGGTGAAGACAAAGCGTCTAGTGTAATATTTTTTATTTCTAATCTTTTTGCACTTTTTATTTGGTTTTGTATTAATGACTTTAATAACTAGTTGCTTATGTTAAAGGTGATCTTTCCTTATCGTTTGTCCGTGGTGTCTTGGCATTATTTTACTGTCTATATAAAATAAAAGATTTTCACCATTCATATCTCCACGGTCTATATAGAGGTATGTTGGCTACCTGGTCGGGGGTTAAGGGAACGGTTTGGTAAAGGTCTTGCCATTGTTCAGCGTTTAGAGGTCCTGCAATGGACCTGGGTCAAATTTAGTAGGACCTCCTTCAATACTTAACGGTATTGGATGGCAGGGGTCCAAACTCTTTGATCCCCTCATAAGTTAACTACTATTAATACTATAACCCAGCTATTTAGGACTGTATCCCTGCTAACTCAGACTACTTAGTCGAGGGTAACGTCACCTCCAAAAGAGGGGCCTACCATAATTTGCATTAATAACTTAATTAATTATCTTCCAATAATCCACCCTTTTAGGATTGTATCCTTGCTGACTCAAACTACCTGGGTGAGGGTAACGTCATCTTCAAAAGAGGGGCCTACTACAATAACTAAGATAATCTCTTAAAATAGTGCAAAAGTGCGGAAATAATCAAAGGTTACACTAGATACGAGTCGGAACCAAGTGATTCATCTTGTCTATCTGTTTTTCTTTTATTTTTATTTTCAGCATTTTTAGTTAGTTTTTATTTTTCTTAGTTTAAAACATTTTTCTAAACTTTTTGATTTGATTAGACGTTGAGGATAAACCGGTACTAAAAGCTCTTGTGTCCTTGGACGACCTCGGTATCTTACCAACACTATACTACGTTCACGATGGGTGCACTTGCCCATATGTGTGTTTAGTGTTAGTGAAATATCGTGTTTAATAAATTTAAAACTTGGCTAAAAATAAGTGTTAAAGGGGCTTAAAATATACACCTAATATATATAACACTTCACACGCATCAAGTTTTTGGCGCCGTTGCCGGGGACACAAGGATTTTAAGAAAGTTAGGAATCAACGGCCTAATCGTTTTTCTTGTTTTTCATTTTTTTTAGGATTTTTCTTAGTTTTTCAGCTTCTGCAGAACTCAGCACGGGCCGTGCCCACTGAACACGCCCCGTGCCAAATCATTGGAACTGGTAATCTTGTTTTAAGTCAGACAGTAAGCTGAACACGGGGCCGTGCCCACTCGACACGCCCCCATGCCCAAGTTTCAGTTTCTGAAAACAGAACCGTGAGATCCCGACGGTTGGTAATTTCTGACACCAACATGAGTGATACTGATACTTTTTACTTTCGGCACTCTTATGGTACTATGTGGTTTCAATTATGTGGTGGTAACCATAAAGAATTAGAATGTTTTTTTCTAAATTATAAACCCCACTATATAGACCCATCATTTCCTAGTATCCTTAAGAAGGAGTAAAAATAATCCCTATCTCTCCCTCGAATGCACCCAACCGGATATTTTAGGAGAAATGCTTCTCGATGAATTATTTCAACTAGAAGATCTAATTATTAATTGGTTAAAAGAACTTAGGAAAGACTTCAATAATCTTTTCCAAGACGATAACCAAGAAGAAGGGTTGGAAACGCACTCAAACAACTTCTTTGTTTCCGACAATACTCCTAACTCTAGTGAGGACTTGAGCGATAGTCGTCCCTGTGTCGATTGTGCCATGAAGGACTCCCCATCGACTTTGTTCGATGCATACATAGACCTGAGCGATTCGACATACACCTTCTTTAACGAGAGCCCGGAAAAGGGTTGGACTTGTCCACCTACATATAGCATAGGAATCACCCTCACCGACAACCTCTTGCGTTCTCGTCTCAATCTAGAACAATTAAGGTATCTTAGGCACTTTGGGGTTGTTCCATCCAGTAAGGAACCGCCCGATCCGGGAAAGTTCCTTGAAAATTGACGAATTCCTTAAGACAGCTTCTAGACACGGGGCCGTGTCCAGGTCAGCACGCCCCCGTGTCCACCCAAAGATTCCCTTCTGATTTTGTCAGAATGCGGACAAAAATGTGTCAAGATTCAATCTGCACACGGGGCCGTGTCCAGCCGACACGGGGCCGTGCGTAACGTACTGTCGTTTTCTATAAATGCAGCCAAGAATCCTGCACATTTGAACCATTCCAAGGACAGAGATTTGGGGAATATTCTCACATACCATCATAGGTATTTTCTAAAAAAAGTTTCTCAACCATCTTCTTGTCCTTTCCTCTTTTATCCACTATCTTCTTCTTCAATTTTTCTCATACTTCCATTAAGGTTTGAACTTTCCATAATTTTGAAGCCTTATTGAGATGTTTGTTGGATTTTTGACCATGGAATCTTATTAAAAATAAGTTCTACAACATTGTTTTAAGTTGTTTCTGTTCAAAAATGCTTTACCAATCATGAAAACAATTTAAAACCCCAAGATTCCTTGCTCCTAAATCCTGCAGATATCTGGACACGGGGCCGTGTTTGCTGAACACGGGGCCGTGTCCGAAGTACTGTTCCCATAAAAATTAAACTCTTTTCGGTATGTTTTCTTAGAATGGCAAGCAGAACTAGCGGAAACTCTTCATCGCATTCCAGGAACAACCGGCAGGGGAGAAGATCATCAACGGTTGAAGATTCACTCGTAAACTACGTTTACGCCTTGAGAGAAGCCCTTGATGAAGTAACAAGTGTGGAAGAGGCATTGGTCGACCGCATTAATCATTTGACGGTGGGACTAGAAGGATGTCTCCGGGAGGTCAACCTTTTGCACCAAAGGTTGAACATTCTCGCCTCTCCACCTTTGGTACCGATTATCACCCAAAGGGCATGGAATGTGGTGCCGGAAGTCATCATTCCGGCCGAATGGTACGCCCTACATCAGGAGCCTCCTCGAGACATACTACAAGGGGTTCCGATTGGTGTCGCTCCTCCTCCACAAGATGTTGAGGAACATGAAGCCGCCTCCCTTCTCCCGAGGGAGATAGAAGAATGGCTCTAGCAACATCTAAAAGGCACCGTTCAGCTTGGAGTTCTACAAGGCTTTTAGACCGGAGATCTATTTCTGGAATTTTGGTTCTTATTGTAGAAGTAGGGCTCCTTAGGAAGATTTTACGGACTACTTGACCTATTTAACATTAGGACCTTTTATCTTTATTTTCTGCTTTATTTTTCATTTTTAGGACTATTATGTACTTCTCTCTATGAATAATGAATGATGGTTTTAGTTAATTTGGTGTTTGGATGGTGTTGAAATGAATAAAACACACTTGAGATGGAAAAGGATACAAGGGGAACTTGAACCAGCACCCCATGCAGGAAAACAGAACCGTCCGACGAAATTCTTCGTTTACAGTAAGCTTGGCACGGGCCGTGTCCGCCCAACACGGCCCCGTGCTGCACAGTCTCCAGAAAAAGACCCAGTTCAGGTAACTGGACACGGGCCGTGTTCACTCAACACGCCCCCATGTCCAGGCTTCTTTTTCTCTTGTTTTAATTTTGTTACTGGCACTTGAACACGGGGCCGTGCCCGGACAACACAGGGCCGTGTTCAGCGCCCAATAACACAAAAATTTTGCTTTTTACACCTTTTTACACATTCAATCAACCTAAAAACTTATTTTTGGGACACATTGAGGACAATGTGTA
Source organism: Helianthus tuberosus (assembly GCA_030545235.1). Lineage (NCBI taxonomy): Eukaryota > Viridiplantae > Streptophyta > Magnoliopsida > Asterales > Asteraceae > Helianthus > Helianthus tuberosus. Next base: position 17,779 of record JARYGA010023369.1, read on the forward strand.
ATTTAAGTGTGGGGGGGATGCTAAAACCTTGAATCTTGCAAGTCCTAAATACAAGCCTTACACAAAACTCTATTGGAACCGCTAATCACCCCAAATTTTTTTTTTCAAAAATTTTCATTTTTTTACTTGTCTAGGTTCAACTCGGGAAATTCAAGTTCTCAAAAAGGTTATATTTTTACGAATTTACAACCGATAGCGTCGTGATAAAAAGAACCAACATTAGAAAATTATGAAAATGCATGACAAGCTTAGTTAAAATTTAATTATATATACTTGATCAGATAAAAACCCATTCCCACAAAAGTGAGTTTTGAGCCTTTATTGAGCATACAATTACATATCATTAGACTAAATGCTCATTTTTCGTTTCTTGTGTGAATAGCCGCTTGGTTCTTATGACTCTAGAACTTGCCATGACGATACATTCCCGGTCCTTACCAACTTAAACCCGAGTAAGTAAATGATGGAGGCATTAGGACTAACCCTTTTTTATTTCTACACCATTATTTTTCTTTTTTTTACCACCTACCCAAAAGCCCCCTAGTTAGCCCCTTTGAGCCTAAACCTTTTCATTTCATAACCCAAACCAAACACCCTTTTACCCACCAAAACCTTTTTAACCTTTTGTTTTAGTAACAAGTTCGGTTTTTCGTATGACTTTTAAAAAAAATGTGTTGATAAACAAACAAGTTCATCAAAAATAACTTTGTTTGAATAATAGCTTCATCAAAATAAAAGTTACAAAAATAGAAAGTCTTACGAAAACCGACACTTGTTACGCTTTTCGCCTTTTTCTACTAACCACTAACCCAACCACCTACCTTTAACCCAAGCCTAACCCTTCACCCACAAAGTCCTCTTGATATTTATAAAGGTATATAAGTTAAAAAGGAGGAGGATAGATTGCTTGGCAAGCCTATGGTAGGAGTAAGTTCCATGCCTCTCTCGAGTGATCCACAAAAATACATTTTCGGCCGAGTGTTGAGTGATCCCCGTGAGGTATGTGAACTTGTATATAAATAAAATTTTAAAGAGGCATGTTATGCCCTAATAAGTAATTTATCTTATGAAAAGTTTTAAATAAATCATGACGAATAGGATTGTAAATAAATAAAAATAAAACTAAATAAAGAATCTTGGAAATCCCGACACTCTATGATAAGCCTAAAAAAAACCTTCTTCTCTACCCATTCCATTTGGGAGTGTAATAGCCACATATTAAAGAGTTTTGCTTGAGGACAAGCAAAGATTCAAGTGTGGGGGTATTTGATATGTGCAAAATGCAACATATAAATTACATCAATTGTGGCATAAAACTAACCATTTTTTAGTACTAATGTTGGAAAAAGTGTGCTTTTGTCTTCCTTTTGTATTTTCAGGATTAAATGAGCTCAAATTAACAAAAGAAGCAAAAAGACATCAAAATCTGACATAAATACAAGAAAAGGAACAAGACGTGACATGCCCGACCCCACGACAGCATCTTCCCAAGCAAAACAAGATAACAGAGGACTGAACACGCCCCGTGCTCACCCAACACGGGGGCGTGCCCAAGTGTCAGCAGAAAAGACAAAGTGGTAAAAGCTTCTATTGCCCACCACGGGGCCGTGCTCAGCGGACACGGTGCCGTGGTCAACTATAAGATTCGCACAATCCAGGCAAATCTTCATAGTACAAAGATTCTTCTGCACACGGGGTCGTGCTCAGCGGACACGGGGGCGTGGTCAACTAATCTCCAGGAAAATCTTCATGCCTGAGCTTCTTTTCAGCCTATAAATAGGAGTGCTTGGCTCAAGCTCAAACCATCCCTTGGCACACCACTTCTCTCACACTTCACCCACCACCCGCCACCACCATAACACCATCATCCACCACCATCATCCATTGTCCATCGTAGAGTGTGTGAGTCGTCTCGGGATCCAAGATTGATCGTAAGAGTTCTTGACAATCAAGGACATGTTTGCCTAAGTCTCTTACATCACTTGGTGAAGACAAAGCGTCTAGTGTAATACTTTTTATTTCTAATCTTTTCGCACTTTTTATTTGGTTTTGTATTAATCACTTTAATAACTAGTTGCTTATGTTGAAGGTGATCTTTCCTTATCGTTTGTCCGTGGTGTCTTGTAATTATTTTACTGTCTATATAAAATAAAAGATTTTCACCATTCATATCTCCACGGTCTATATGGAGGTATGTTGGCTACCTGGTCGGGGGTTAAGGGAACGGTTTGGTAAAGGTCTTGCCATTGTTCAGCGTTTAGAGGTCCTGCAATGGACCTAGGTCAAATTTAGTAGGACCTCCTTCAATACTTAACGGTATTGGATGGCGGGGGTCCAAACTCTTTGATCCCCTCATAAGTTAACTACTATTAATACTATAACCCGGCTATTTAGGACTGTATCCCAGCTGACTCAGACTACTTAGTCGAGGGTAACGTCCCCTCCAAAAGAGGGGCCTACCATAATTTGCATTAATAACTTAATTAATTATCTTCCAATAATCCACCCTTTTAGGATTGTATCCTTGCTGACTCAAACTACTGGGGTGAGGGTAACGTCACCTTCAAAAGAGGGGCCTACTACAATAACTAAGATAATCTCTTAGAATAGTGCAAAAGTGCGGAAATAATCAAAGGTTACACTAGATACGAGTCGGAACCAAGTGATTCATCTTGTCTATATGTTTTTCTTTTATTTTTATTTTCAGCATTTTTAATTAGTTTTTATTTTTCTTAGTTTAAAACATTTTTCTAAACTTTTTGATTTGATTAGACGTTGAGGATAAACCGGTACTAAAAGCTCTTGTGTCCTTGGACGACCTCGGTATCTTACCAACACTATACTATGTTCACGATGGGTGCACTTGCCTATATGTGTGTTTAGTGTTAGTGAAATATCGTGTTTTATAAATTTAAAACTTGGCTAAAAATAAGTGTTAAAGGGGCTTAAAATATACACCTAATATATATAACACTTCACACGCATCACGTGTAGATCAAGAAAGTACAAGATTCAGGTTGGAAACTTACGAGAATCGAGAGAAATCGAGAAAAATGTGGGCTAGAGCGAGCTGGGTCGAGTAGAGAGCTATGACATCAAGTGATGTGACATATGAGGGGTATTTATAGGGTTTCCTAAAAAGGAAAGTGAGAAGGAGGCTGGTCGATCGGGTGGTAGTCCGATCGGGTGGCAACCCGATCGGGTGGCAACCCGATCGGATGGCCACTCGGTCGGTTGGCCACTCGATCCACTTGTCCGGCGCGATGAGTTTTGTCGTTTCGATTCGAGTGTTGAGCGTTGCGATGCGTTTCGAGAGAGCGATGCGATAGAATTACCCATTAAATTACTTTTAATCCCAACTACTATATCTAACATACAATCACTATAATACACTTGCGTTTAGCGTTTCTCGATTCGATTGCGATGCGATAGATTGCGATTTCGATTATCACCTCAACATAAACATAACATGCACAAGTAACACATAATTAGCACACACACACACACGTAAAACAATATCCAGAACACATAATTCGAGTTGCGGGTGCGATAGCGATAATCGATGAATCGATAAAACATGCGATAATAACGATTAAACCTCGATTATTAACAAGTACTCCACATAATACAACTAATGCGATAAAATAAATAGACTATCTATAAGTCAAAGAAGTCAAAACAGGAATTGACCAAGGAGTGACAGATCGCAATTAGCAATCTTGTCTTCCTTTGACTTCAATCTTGACTTTGACTTTCGAAACACGGGGTGTTACAGCCTCCCCTTCTTAAGGGAATTTCATCCCGAAATTAGGCCGAAGCCGTAGCAAACAACTGCGGGTACTTCGCCTTCATGTCGCTTTCGAGTTCCCAAGTGAACTCTGCGCCTCGTTTGCCTTCCCATTGGACCTTCACAATGGGAATGCGCGAGCGTCGGAGCTGCTTGGTTTGGCGGTCCATCATTTCGACAGGCTTCTCCACGAAGTGTAGTGTTTCGTTTACTTGAATATCCTCGAGGGGTACATGTAAATCATGCTCAGCCAGGCACTTTCTGAGGTTCGAAACATGGAAAGTCGGGTGGACGTTGTTAAGTTCCTCCGGTAGTTCGAGCCTGTAGGCCACTTTTCCGATCCTTTCCAGAATCTTAAAGGGTCTAACATATCAAGGCGCGAGCTTTCCTCTTTTGCCGAATCTGACCACACCCTTCCAAAGCAACACCTTTAGGAGTACATGGTCACCAACGTCAAATTCAAGGGGCTTGCGTCGTCTATCGGCGTAACTTTTCTGACGACTCCGAGCTTTCAGTAGATTGTCTCGAATCTAGAGGATTTTATCAGTCGTTTCTTGTAATAGCTCAGGCCCAGTTAATTGCGAGTGCCCGATCTCGTGCCATACAATAGGCGATCGACATCTTCTTCCATACAATGCCTCAAACGGTGCCATTTGAATGCTGGAATGATAACTGTTATTGTACAAGAATTCGACCAAAGGTAAGTACGCGTCCCAATTACCACCGAAATCTATGACACACGAATGGACCATGTCTTTAAGGGTATGAATCGTTCTTTCAGTCTGACCGTCGGTTTGGGGATGGAATGCGGTACTTAGATTAAGCACAGTACCAAGAGCGGATTGAAATATCTCCCAACAACGCGAGGTAAACCGAGCATCGCGGTCAGAAATGATGTCGCGAGGTGTCCCATGTCGACAAATGATCTCCTTGGTGTAGATTCGGGCTAATTTTTATACCTTGTAGTCCTCCCGTATTGGAAGAAAGTGAGCAGATTTAGTCAACCGGTCAACGACAACCCAGATGCTGTCATGTCCTGCGGGCGTGCGCGGAAGCTTCGTTATGAGGTCCATAGCTATACTCTCCCACTTCCACACAGGGATCTCGGGTTGAACGAGTAAGCCAGAGGGTCTTTGGTGCTTAGCCTTGACTTTTGAGCAAGTCAGGCACTTTGAAACATAGAGGGCGATATCTCTCTTCATGCCCGACCACCAGTACTTGTAGCGCAGGTCCTGGTACATCTTGTCGGCACCGGGATGAATAGAATATCAGGATTTGTGGGCTTCTTCCATCAAAATTTGTCGTAAATTGGTCCGCTTAGGGATCCAGATTCGGTCCAGATAATGGAATATCCCATTCGACTTATTCTCTAGCTGGGCTCCATCGTTGAGAATCCTTTCCTTCTTCAAAGAGCGCTCATTAAAGCAGGCATGTTGCGCTTCGCGAATGATGGTTTCAAGATCATATTGGGCTTGAATATTACGAGCACTGTGCAAATTGTGACAACTGGCACCAAACCGGTAATTTCCGTACACATTAATTATTATTTAATGACTACAATTATGTGCTTAAACGTCAAAATTGATTGATTACATTATATACAAGTGAATTCATGCACGTTTTATACTACAAAATAATGTGTTGTGCATTAACGAGAGCGCTGCGTCAAAAATACTAGCAAACTCACCGGTAAAGCACAATATGTCAACAACTCTGCAGAAAGCAGTCAGACATTAGAACTGAGACCTAGGTGTAGGTCCAACGTCAAGAATGCATTAAAACCCAAGAGTACATACAAGGGTTAACGTATAGACGCTCCGAAAGCTAAAATACGCACTAAAAAGCACCCAAAACGCACTTTAAGTGCAGAAAATAATTAAATTCAGCTATGTGTAGCTTTTAAATATGTAAATGTCATACAGAATTTACGTTTTATTGCCCATAATATTTCCCTAAGTGTTGGGAATTAAAAGGGTTACAAAAGGACACCTTACAGAACAATTAAACAAATTAACGGAACAGTATCCGACCGAACAACCGGACATTACTCGGGACACTAAATCTTTGTCAATAACAGTGTGTTACTATTTTTGGCTAGTCATGATCCCCGTTTGTCATAACACCCACTAAAAACCCTATATCTAACATATAACATCACTTTACTTACATTCTAACTAATACTTACATTTTAGTTGGATATGTTGCAACAAGACCCCCCCCCCCCCAAACCGATTTTCAGCCATGCGTGGACCCACAAAAATCACCCTACCATAGTCACAATATTGCCTTAGATTATATTCCAATTGTTTATTGGATTGTTGCTTGATCATGTGCCCAAAATATAGGAATAAATCTTTAAAAGCATGGCCCTAAAGATCATTCTCATTACTCCATATCTTCACACCTTACCTTCACTCTCTCCTCCCTCACTTTCGGCTCCCCCAAACCGAACCCACCACCACCTCTCAACATCTTCATCTTCTTCACTAACAAGTGCCATTCAAAGCCTCAAAGTTGATTCATGGAGGTTGCATCTTGGAAGACTTTCAAAGGAGCTTTGTTCAAGACTTTTTCACCATCTTTTTCTCATCATCTTTGCACTAGATTTCTACCCTAGCCTTGTGCTAGTAGTAAGTCTCTTTACACCATTGTTTCATCTTGTTCATAGATATGATATGTAGCAGGATGATAATGTTTAATTCACAAGAACAAAAATACTAGAAGATGATGAATATGAAACTTTACATGAAACTTGAGCATAACAAATTATATGAAGATGAAATCTTGTTTGATGAGGGTTGGGTTAAATCATACATAATATTTGATCGTTGGTTTCTTGATAAACCCGTTGTTCGGACATTTGTTGATACGATTTAGTAGCGGTTAAACTAAACAGAGACATGCTGAATTACATTTTCAGCCAACTTCAAACGGCTGTAAACTGATCATTATAACTCGCAAAGCTGATTTTCCGGAGTCTAAATTATGTATTTTCGAAAAACAGATCAAATGGCACTGGAATCGTAATTTTTCGAAGTCGTTTACTATTTTTAAAGGGCTATTTTTGGACAGCAGCTCAAGCTGCATTTTTACTGCCAAAAACATGTGTTATATTTTTTATCATAACTTGAAACCTGAGTAGAACCAGCCCCTAAAATTTATACCATAGATGATTACTGATGTCAGAATGACCCTCCAACTGGAATTTCGTAAAATGGACTTATGATGAATTTTAAACGAATTATTCCGTAGGCTTCGGTCAGAAAATAACAAATCTGATCGCAGTTTGGTAAATGATTTTCTATAAAATATTGTTAATGAACTGGACCCCGATATTTTTACACGATAATATTTTATTCGTATAACACATTCTGTAAAAATTTGGGAACTATTGGAATAAGTTAACCATTTTATTAAAATGTCCGAAAACAGTCCAGTTTTATATATTAAAACTGAAACGACAAAAGTAGTATCTTGCATGTCAGAATGTCGGGTTGATTATTTGAAAACGATCTTACGTGTTATATGTAAAGAAAATGATATGCTACTTAGCATGGACACCTCCATTTACAAAGGAGACTATGGCGAAATTTTCTGAAAATCCTAACACTTAGTAAATATTTTTCTAGACAAATGTTTGCTAGTGTGTTCTAAACTATGCTTTTCGAATATAAACCTCGCCATAATTTTTGTAACAAAAATACACATACAACATACAAGATACATAACTCGGGTGCAAAGTGCAAAATACAAGAAACTTATACTTATTTTTGAGAAAATAATATAAGTAAGACACTTAGTTAAAAATATGAGTTATTTTTAACACAAGAAAACATATACATAAAAGACAGTGAGTTGTACTTGTACGATACAAGTCTAGTGACTAACGTTAAGAAAACACGTATAGGTCACGATGTTAATTAAGCAAATCCGGTGAAGTTTACGACGCAAGGAACGCAAAGTTGTGAGTTCATGCTCCCCCTTTTCTTTAACTGTTTTTGATTTTACAACTTCGGGGGTGAAATACATGTTATAACTGTTATAGTGTTTACAAATGGTATGATGGAGTACAAAAACATTCAAGTGAAACATTCTAGATCATGTCTCGAATAGGGTACCATAAGCACCATTAATCAACGTATACATTCAGACCGCGGAACAAAAGGTTAGATCTAATGGGTTTCAGGCAACCCCACTCTTGGCCTACTTCTACCAATAAGTGCTTCTGTGTCTCAGTCAAAGTCGACAAAAATGCCTAGGTTTGGTGGCTTCCTATGTCGTGACACATGTTAGTGGCCTTGCAAACCACTAGCGATCTCACACAGTCAAACAATCATAGTACTCAGTTATAGATACATGTTATAAATACATTCAAACAGTCATAGTACTCAGTTACAGATACATGTTATAAATACATTCAAACAGTCATAGTACTCAATTACATATACGTTTTATGAGTTACATTCAAACATTCATACATTCTACAAGTTACATACTATGTTTTCATTCAAGTATTTAAACATTCAAAAAAATCACTGCATGAATTCACACCAACATTATGTTGACGTTTTTCCAAAAACTCACATGTATTTCAGGTAACTAGGATGGATGTGCGCGCGGTTTTACTCCTGCTCTTGGATGTCGCTATGTTTATCGTTAAATAACGTTGTAACTTTTAAGACAATATGCTGTCTTGTGATGTAAACACCTAAACCATGTTTTCGGTTATGTAATGTTCGGCATTTTGAAGTTACTTTATGAGCATGTAGTATGTTTACCTTTCGTATTCAATGAGAACCTTTCATGATCACACCTCGTGCTTCCGCCGCAGAAAGGGGTGTGACAGATTGGTATCAGAGCTGCGATTGTAGTGAACCATGATTCCTTCTCGAGTCTAGTCTACAATCTCTAGGATCCTTTCACGAAAACAATTTTTCAAAGAGTTTTCATTGCATAAAACTTTCCGCGACATCCACTACCTGAAACTGATTACATGAGTCTAGAAAAGACACTACGAGACTTAGGGTGCACTGGAGTAGCACTTGTCTGTGATTAAGAATTACTTGCGATTATGTGTGATAATTGCTAAATACATATGCTAGAAGTAGAATGTCACTAGTATGCGTGACTTTACCTGAAAACAATGGCCTATCTGAAGGAAGTGATACGAGGACGAAACGAACTGTGCGGACTGTGCAAGGAGTTACGTAATTATGGATGCATACATAATTATGGAATTCAGTGCACAGGAACCACAGCAAGTCTTGTCACGTATAGATTCCCTCAATACAAGAAAAGAGCCAAACATGAACACTAGCCTATTAAATACTCTGCTAGAGTAATAATTGTTTGATGTCACTTATGTGGTATATGCATGTGTGTATATATACTACTACTGTCTAGTATGATGATATCAAACAAATATCTAACCCTGTTATGTTATGTTCTGTCAGAACATGGCACCCAGGAAAACTGTGAACGCTCGTGATCAACCTCCTCCTCCCCCACTGCCAAAAACTGCTGAAGAGCTGAACGCTCTACTAGAGGAAAGAATCTCCGCAGCTATCGCCCACTATGAGGAAACCTTACTGCAGACAGTGGTGGACCAAGCAATGCCAGACGTAATGGTAATGGAGATTCATCAGGAGGAAACGCAGCTCAAGGCTGTACATTCAAGCAGTTTCTCGACTGCAAACCAATGAACTATGACGGTACAGGAGGTGCAGTAGCGTTTGTACGCTGGACTGAGAAAACTGAAGCCACTATCCGTATGAGCAAGTGTACCGCGGATCAGCAAGTCACTTTTGCTACTGGGTTGTTTGTCGATGAAGCTCTGACTTGGTGGAACTTGCAAGTCCAAACTTTGGGCGATGACGCCGCTTATGGCCTAACTTGGGAGGAACTGAAGGAAAGAATGAGAGAGAAGTATTGCTCTCGTGCTGAACTCCAAAGATTGGAAACTGAGTTCTGGCACTTGACCATGGTAGGTGCTGACATTAATGGGTATACTCGAAGGTTCCACGATCTGTCTAGAGTACTTCCCTACATGGTGACTCCCGAATTCAAGCGCGTTGAACGCTACATTTGGGGACTGGCCCCAGAGTTTCATGGCACAGTAACTTCGGCCAAACCTCAAACAATCACCGAGGCTGTAACTCTGGCTGTCAGCCTTACTGAAGATTGTGTTCGTATGAAGAAGTTATCGTTAAACCCAACTGAAAAGACCGAGACGCATGCTGAGTCGTCTGGTGATAAGAAGAGGAAGCATCCAAATCTGAACCAAGCAACCCGCAACAACAACAAGGGTTCTAACAACAAGAAGCGTGACACTAACCCACCTAGGGAGGCAAAAACCGTCGCAGCTGCAAATGAGCCAGAACTAAGAAGTATCAGGGCACTCTGCCCAAATGCAACCGTTGTGACTTTCACCACGTGGGAAATTGTCGTGTTGGGAAATGCGAGAACTGCGAAAAGCCAGGCCACCGTACCGAGGATTGTTGGGGTAAAGGTATTGGAGGCCGCAATGGTAAGGGTAATGGAAACAATGGTGGTAATGGTAATGGAAACAATGGTGGAAATGGCAATGGTAACCGGAATGGTAATAGAGCTGAGCGGAACCAAGGATGTTTCAATTATGGAAGCAATGATCATTTCATGAAGGACTGCCCAAAAAGAAACAATACTCAGGCTCGAGCATTTGAAATTGGAGCAAGGGACGCACGCGAGGACCCTAATGTGGTCAACGGTATGTTCCTCATTAACAATCACTTTGCATCCATACTATTTGACACTGGCGTCGATTATAGCTTCATTTCTGTGGAATTTTAACGCATGCTTGGAATAGGATCTAGTAGATTAGAAATTCCTTATTCCATAGAACTAGCCAATGGTAAACTTGTTGAGTCGGGCGAAGTTGTTAGAGGTTGCACATTAGAACTTGGTGAACGAAGATTTAACATCGATCTCTTGCCTATTCAATTGGGTAGTTTCGATGTAGTGGTCGGAATGGACTGGTTGTCCAAGAACAAAGTTGAAGTTATTTGTCATGAGAAAATCATTCGCATTCCTTTGGCGAATGATGAAACTCTCATCGTACATGGGGAAAAGCGAGACGCGCCTCTTCGAATCATCAGTTGCATGAAGGCACAGAAGTGCTTAAGGAAAGGATGTGTTGCTTTCCTAGCGCATGTTGTAGACAAGAAGGCTGAAAAGCTGAAAATCGAAGACATTCCTGTGGTGAAGGAATTCTCTGATGTTTTTCCCGAAGATCTGCCAGGACTACCTCCGCAACGAAAAGTCGAATTCCGTATAGACTTGGTTCCAGGAGCCGCTCCTGTAGCCAAGGCACCCTATCGGCTTGCACCATCCGAAATGCAAGAATTATCTACACAGCTCCAGGAGTTATTGGATAAAGGATTCATAAGGCCAAGCTTCTCACCCTGGGGAGCTCCAGTATTGTTCGTGAAGAAAAAGGATGGAACTCTGCGGATGTGTATCGACTACAGAGAACTGAACAAGCTCACAATCAAGAATCGGTATCCATTACCGAGGATTGATGACTTATTTGATCAGTTGCAAGGATCAAGCTACTATTCCAAGATCGACCTTCGATCTGGATACCATCAATTGAGGATACAAGAGGAAAGCGTGCCAAAGACTGCATTCAGAACACGATATGGGCATTACGAGTTTCTTGGGATGCCATTCGGACTGACAAACGCGCCAGCGGTCTTTATGGATCTGATGAACCGCGTTTGCAATCCATATCTCTATAAATTCGTGATTGTATTTATCGATGATATCCTGATTTACTCGGAAACGAAAGAAGAACACGAGCAACATCTCAAAACCATTCTGGAACTACTGAAGAAAGAGAAACTTTATGCAAAGTTCTCGAAGTGCGAATTCTGGATTCGCGAAGTACAATTTCTTGGTCACGTTGTGAATGAGAAGGGCATTCATGTTGACCCGTCCAAGATAGAAGCAATAAAGAATTGGGAAGCCCCCAAAACCCCAACTGAAGTTCGACAATTTTTGGGCTTAGCGGGCTATTATCGGCGATTCATTGAAAATTTCTCAAAGATAGCTCAACCGCTGACGGCCCTTACGCAAAAAGACAAGAAGTACGACTGGGGTGACAAACAGGAAGAAGCCTTTCAGCTACTCAAAAATAAGCTATGCGATGCACCAATACTATCATTACCCGAAGGTACTGAAGACTTCGTGGTATATTGCGACGCTTCACGACAAGGTTTGGGTTGCGTGCTCATGCAACGCCAGAAGGTCATCGCTTACGCTTCAATACAATTGAAGGTACATGAAAGAAACTATACCACTCACGACCTGGAGCTTAGCGCAGTGGTATTCGCCTTGAAGATTTGGCGACACTATCTATATGGTACTCGATGTACAATCTTCACAGATCACAAAAGCATACAACACATATTTGATCAGAAGGAATTAATATGCGGCAACGACATTGGGTCGAGTTGCTGAACGATTATGACTGTGAGATTAAGTACCACCCTGGAAAAGCAAACGTTGTAGCAGATGCGTTAAGCCGAAAAGAAAGGGTTAAGACCCTAAGGGTTCGAGCATTGGAAATGACGATTCGAACGAACCTCACTGCACGCATTCGTGACGCACAACAAGAAGCTCTTAAGGAAGAAAACCATAAAGCTGAATACCTCCGGGGCATGTTGAAATACATGGTGCCAAATGAAGAGGGAGCCTTATACTTTAAGAAGCGTATTTGGGTTCCACTCTATGGTGGCATGCGAGAAGTCATTCTTGATGAAGCGCATAAATCGAGATACTCGATCCACCCAGGATCAGACAAGATGTATCAAGACTTAAAAGAATACTATTGGTGGCCGAGACTTAAAAGCGATGTTGCTGTTTACGTTGGAAAATGCTTAACCTGTGCTAAGGTTAAGGCCGAATATCAGAAACCGTCTGGCCTACTACAACAACCAGAGATACCCATGTGGAAATGGGAGCAAATCTCGATGGACTTCATAACGAAGTTACCCAGGACCCCGAGAAGGCACGATATGATATGGGTGATAGTCGATCGGTTAACGAAGTCTGCGCACTTCCTACCGATCCGTGAAAAAGACAGCACAGGAAAGCTTGCCGAGATATACTTAAAAGAAATTGTGGCACGACATGGAGTGCCTATCTCAATTATTTCAGACAGAGATGGACGCTTTGTCTCAAGAATCTGGCAATCCTTTCAGGAAGCCTTTGGATCGCAGTTAGATATAAGCATGACATTCCATCCTCAAACAGACGGCCAGAGCGAACGAACCATACAAACGTTAGAAGATATACTTCGCGCATGTGTCATGGACCTGGGCGGCATCTGGGATACTCATCTACCTTTAGTTGAGTTTTCCTACAATAACAGTTACCATACAAGTATAAAAGCCGCACCGTTCGAAGCTCTGTATGGCCGCAAGTGCCGATCGCCCTTATGTTGGGCAGACGCAGGAGATAAACGTATGGTTGGTCCTGAACTTGTACAAGAGACAACCGACAAGATTACGCAAATCCGAGAGCGCATTAAGGCAGCTCGGGATCGACAAAAGAGCTACGCTGATCTAAAACGAAAGCCATTAGATTTCGAGGTGGGAGACAAAGTCTCACCTTGGAAGGGCGTAGTCAGATTTGGCAAGCGTGGAAAGTTGAATCCACGATACATCGGACCATTCAAGATTTTGGAAAGAATTGGTACCGTGGCATACAAATTGGAATTACCGGAAGAACTTAACGGAGTACATGATACGTTTCATGTATCCAACCTCAAGAAGAGTCCAACACAAGAAGACGTGATCATCCCTGCGGATGAAGTACATATTGATGACGCCCTCCGATTTACAGAACAACCCGTTGAGGTTACCGACTGGAAAGTCAACAAGACCAGGAGGAGCACTGTTAAACTTGTCAAAGTACGTTGGAACTCTAAGCACGGACCCGAGTACACATGGGAACGTGAAGACCAGTTCAAAGAAAAGTATCCCCACCTATTCAAGAAGACTCCTGCGAGAGTTAGCTGAGCCTGAATTTCGGGACAAAATTCTTTTAACGGGGGGAGACTGTGACAACTGGCACGAAACCGGTAATTTCCGTACACTTTAATTATTATTTAATGACTACAATTATGTGCTTAAACGTCAACATTGATTGATTACATTATATAAAAGTGAATTCATGCACATTTTATACTACAAAATAATGCGTTGTGCATTAACGAGAGTGCTGCGTCAAAAATACTAGCAAACTCACCGGTAAAACACAATATGTCAACAACTCTGCAGAAAGTAGTCAGACATCAGAACTGAGACCTAGGTGTAGGTCCAACGTCAAGAATGCATTAAAACCCAAGAGTACATACAAGGGTTAACGTATAGACTCTCCGAAAGCTAAAATACGCACTAAAAAGCACCCGAAACGCACTTTAAGTGCAGAAAATTATTAAATTCAGCTATGAGTAGCTTTTAAACATGTAAATGTCATACATAATTTACGTTTTATTGCCCATAATATTTCCCTAAGTGTTGGGAATTAAAAGGGTTACAAAAGGACACCTTACAGAACAATTAAACAAATTAACGGAACAGTGTCCGACCGAACAACCGGACATTACCCGGGACACTAAATCTTTGTCAATAACATTGTGTTACTATTTTTGGCTAGTCATGATCCCCGTTTGTCATAACAGCCACTAAAAACCCTATATCTAACATATAACATCACTTTACTTACATTCTAACTAATACTTACATTTTAGTTGGAAATGTTGCAACAAGATCCCCCCCCCCCCAAACCGATTTTCAGCCATGGGTGGACCCACAAAAATCACCCTACCATACTCACAATATTGCCTTGGATTATATTCCAATTGTTTATTGGATTGTTGCTTGATCATGTGCCCAAAATATAGGAATAAATCTTTAAAAGCATGGCCATAAAGATCATTCTCATTACTCCATATCTTCACACCTTACCTTCACTCTCTCCTCCCTCACTTTCGGCTCCCCCAAACCGAACCCACCACCACCTCTCAACATCTTCATCTTCTTCACTAACAAGTGCCATTCAAAGCCTCAAAGTTGATTCATGGAGGTTGCATCTTGAAAGACTTTCAAAGGAGCTTTGTTCAAGACTTTTTCACCATCTTTTTCTCATCATCTTTGCACTAGATTTCTACCCTAGCCTTGTGCTAGTAGTAAGTCTCTTTACACCATTGTTTCATCTTGTTCATAGATATGATATGTAGTAGGATGATAATGTTTAATTCACAAGAACAAAAATACTAGAAGATGATGAATATGAAACTTTACATGAAACTTGAGCATAACAAATTATATGAAGATGAAATCTTGTTTGATGAGGGTTGGGTTAAATCATACATAATATTTGATTGTTGGTTTCTTGATAAACCCGTTGTTCGGACATTTGTTGATACGATTTAGTAGCGGTTAAACTAAAAAGAGACATGCTGAATTACATTTTCAGCCAACTTCAAACGGCTGTAAACTGATCATTATAACTCGAAAAGCTTATTTTCCGGAGTCTAAATTATGTATTTTCGAAAAACAGATCAAATGGCACTGGAATCGTAATTTTTCAAAGTCGTTTACTATTTTTAAAGGGCTATTTTTGGACAGCAGCTCAAGCTGCATTTTTACTGCCAAAAACATGTATTATATTTTTCATCATAACTTGAAACCTGAGTAGAACCAGCCCCTAAAATTTATACCGTAGATGATCACTGATGTCAGAATGACCCTCCAACTGGAATTTTCTAAAACAGACTTATGATGAATTTTAAACGAATTATTCCGTAGGCTGCGGTCAGAAAATAACAAATCTGATCGCAGTTCGGTAAATGATTTTCTATTAAATATTGGTAATGAACTGGACTCCGATATTTTTACACGATAATATTTCATTCGTATAACACATTCTGCAAAAATTTGGGAATTATTGGAATAAGTTAACCATTTTATTAAAATATCCGAAAACAGTCCAGTTTTATATATTAAAACTGAAACGACTAAGTAGTATCTTGCATGTCAGAATGTCGGGTTGATTATTTGAAAACGATCTTACGTGTTATATGTAAAGAAAATGATATGCTACTTAGCATGGACATCTCCATTTACAAAGGAGACTATGGCGAAATTTTCTGAAAATCCTAACACTTAGTAAATATTTTTCTAGACAAATGTTTGCTAGTGTGTTCTAAACTATGCTTTTCGAATATAAACCTCGCCATAATTTTTGTAACAAAAATACACATACAACATACAAGATACATAACTCGGGTGCAAAGTGCAAAATACAAGAAACTTATACTTATTTTTGAGAAAATAATATAAGTAAGACACTTAGTTAAAAATATGAGTTATTTTTAACACAAGAAAACATATACATAAAAGACAGTGACTTGTACTTTACTATACAAGTCTAGTGACTAACGTTAAGAAAACACGTATAGGTCACGACGTTAATTAAGTAAATCCGGTGAAGTTTACGACGCAAGGAACGCAAAGTTGTGAGTTCATGCTCCCCCTTTTCTTTAACTGTTTTTGATTTTACAACTTCGGGGGTGAAATACATGTTATAATTGTTATAGTGTTTACAAATGGTATGATGGAGTACAAAAACATTCAAGTGAAACATTCTAGATCATGTCTCGAATAGGGTACCATAAGCACCATTAATCAACGTATACATTCAGACCGCGGAACAAAAGGTTAGATCTAATGGGTTTCAGGCAACCCCACTCTTGGCCTACTTCTACCAATGAGTGCTTCTGTGTCTCAGTCAAAGTCAACAAAAATGCCTAGGTTTGGTGGCTTCCTATGTCGTGACACATGTTAGTGGCCTTGCAAACCACTAGCGGTCTCACACAGTCAAACAATCATAGTACTCAGTTACAGATACATGTTATAAATACATTCAAACAGTCATAGTACTCAGTTACAGATACATGTTATAAATACATTCAAACAGTCATAGTACTCAGTTACAGATACGTTTTACCATTTACATTCAAACATTCATACATTCTACAAGTTCCATACTATGTTTTCATTCAAGTATTTAAACATTCAAAACAATCACTGCATGAATTCACACCAACATTATGTTGACGTTTTTCCAAAAACTCACATGTATTTCAGGTAACTAGGATGGATGTGCGCGCGGTTTTACTCATGCTCTTGGATGTCGCTATGTTTATCGTTAAATAAAGTTGTAACTTTTAAGACAATATGCTGTCTTGTGATGTAAACACCTAAACCATGTTTTCGGTTATGTAATGTTCGGCATTTTGAAGTTACTTTATGAGCATGTAGTATGTTTACCTTTCGTATGCAATGAGAACCTTTCATGATCACACCTCGTGCTTCCGCCGCAGAAAGGGGTGTGACATAAATAACTCCGTCTGCTGAGAGCGTCGGCAACGACATTTGCTTTGCCCGGATGATAACGAATCTCACAGTCATAATCGTTGAGAAGTTCCACCCACCGGCGTTGACGAATATTTAGTTCCTTCTGGTCAAAGATATGTTGTAGGCTCCTGTGATCGGTGAAGATCGTACACTTAGTACCATAAAGGTACTATCTCCAGATCTTTAACGCAAAAACAACTGCGCCTAGCTCGAGGTCGTGGGTTGTATAGTTCTTCTCGTGGATCTTGAGCTGGCGAGATGCGTAAGCAATAACCTTGTCTCGTTGCATGAGAACACAACCAAGGCCAAGGTTCGAGGCATCACAATAGACGATAAAGTCATCGTTTCCGTCAGGTAAAGTGAGGACAAGAGCATTTCAAAGCATGTACTTGAGGGTTTGAAAGGCAGTTTCTTGTTCAGTTCCCAAAACAAAAGGCTTGTCTTTTTTGCGTGAGAGAGGTGAGCGGCACAAGAATTTTAGAGAATCCTTTGATAAATTGGCGATAATAGCCTGCTAGTCCGAGAAAAGAACGGACTTCAGACGGGTTCTTGGGTGTAACCCAACTCTTAACTGCTTCGATCTTCACAGGGTCAACGTGGATACCTTAACTATTGACAATGTGACCAAGGAATTGAACCTCCTCCAACCAGAATTCACACTTGGAGACATGGCATAGAGTTAATTCCCCCAGAGAACCAAACGTAGATGTTGTGCGTGTTCGGCTTTCGACTTGGAATAGATCAGTATATCATCGATGAACACAATGACGAAGTGGTCGAGAAAAGGTTTACACACGCGATTCATTAGATCCATAAAAACCGCGGGTGCGTTGGTTAAACCAAAAGGCATAACAACGAAATCATAGTGGCCGTATCGAGTGCGAAAAGCGGTTTTGGGAATATTCTCCTCTTGTATATGTAACTGGTGGTTGCCTGAGCGTAGATCGATCTTGGAGAAACACGCAGCACCCTGTAACTGGTCAAACAAATCATCGATGCGAGGCAGAGGGTAACGATTCTTGATTGTCAGCTTATTCAATTCCCGATAGACGATGCACATTCGGAAAGCGTCCTTCTTTTTGACGAAAATGACTAGTGCGCCCCAAGGAGAGGTGCTAGGGCGAATAAATCCTTTGTCAAGCAAATCCTGGAGCTGACTTGAGAGTTTGCGCATTTCGGACGGAGCGAGTCGATAAGGAGCTCTGGCAACAGGGTTTGCTCCAGGAATGCGATTGATGCGAAAGTCGATATCACGACTTGGCGGTAAGCTTGGGAGATCTTCAGGAAAAACGTTAGGAAATTCACGAACAACGGGAACGTCTTCCACCTCTTTAACTTCCTTTTTCTCCGCTACTACAATGTGTGCCAAGAAAGCTTGGTATTCCTTGCAGAGATATTTGCTAGCCTGGACACATGACATGAGTTGTAGTTTCTTCGACGCGACCTCACCATAGAAACATAATTGATCACCATTAGCGAGCGAGAATAGAATCATCTTATCGAAGCAAACAACTTCAGCATGATTTTCACGAATAAAGTCCATGCCTACTATGACGTCAAAACTTCCGAGTTGCATCGGAATAAGATCGATGGGGAAGATGTGATTGTTGAGTTCCAGAGTACAATCACGAAGAACAGAGTTGACAGCGACGGTTCTTCCGGTAGCAACTTCAACATCGAACATAGAGGGGAGATGGGCGCACTTACGATTAAGAAGCTTTTCGAACTCAAATGATACAAAATAATTATCGGCTCCAGTATCAAACAAACACGAAGCATAAATACCATTCACAAGGAACGTACTATTGACCATGTTGTTGTCAGCCTAAGCCTGGCACACATTAATGTTGAAAGTTCGTGCACGAGCGGCTTGTTGTTGTTCTTGCTGAGGCTGCTGTTGATGCTGGGGTTGCTGATGTTGAGGCTCTAGCTTCACAACCCAATTGGGGAACATGTTTGCGAAGTGGTTGGGATCACCACACGCAAAGCAGACTCTAGCATTGACCGCGGGTGCCGGAGTTGCGTGTTGCCCTCGAGGGGCAGGGAGCAAAGCTTGATGAGCAGTAGCTGGAGCTGGTGCTGGACGAGGACCTGTACGACAGTTGGTAGTGAAGTGGCTGTACATGTTGTAGTGTGCACAAAATCTGCAGGTGATTCCCACTATGTTGTGATAGGTGCAAGTTGGGCAGGCAGGGTGAGGACCAGTATAAGCACGCTTTTCCGGCGGTTCTTGGGTTACTGGTGCCGCAACCTGGTGGTGCTGAGTTTGCTGCTGAGCTGGTACAGCTTGGAGTGGGGCAGCGGTGGATACAGCACAGTTCTTGTTGCTGGAGTTGCTGTTGTTCTGTCTCTTGCGATGAGAGGCCTTTGAAGACTGAGGAGCGGCGGCGGTTTCAGCAGTTGGTGCGGTGGTAGCTTGATGGAGATTCTTGGTGGCTTTATCCTAGAAGCCAGACTTGACTCGCTTGTCGTTTATTTCAGTGGCAAGCAGGTAAGTTTCCTTGATTATTGCTGGCTTTGAAGCTTGCACAAAATCTGCGACACAATCTGGCAGAGCTTGGATATATCAGAAGTCTTAACTTGATCAGGACAGATTATGCTAAGCTGCTTGAAGCGAGCAGTTAAAGCAGCATTGTCACCTTTCTTCTGCTTGATGTGCCAGAATTCATCCTCCAACTTTTGGTGCTCGTGGGGAGGGCAGAACTCTTCCAACATGACGTCCTTCAACTCATCCCACGTCAAACCAAAAGCTGCATCATTTCCGCGTTTGTTTCTCTCGGCCGTCCACCCTCTAGCGCTCGGGATTGGAAGACGCCGGTAGCATTCAGAGTGCGGAGATCGTTAGGATAGCCACTCTGGCGCTAGGTGACCTTGATCGAATCAAACCATTGGAATAAGGCCGTAGGACCATATTCACCAGTAAATTCTTTCAGTCCGCAAGTTTGAACTGCTTGAAGCTAAAAGCAGCTTTGGGGGTATCGGTCCTTGACTTTTCAGAAGATTTGCTCACATTTTTGTACAGTTCACTGACGATCTAAGAAACAACCTTCGCCATTTGCTTAGCAACCATAGCGGCGAGGCGTTTATCTGCTTGCTTTCGGCGAGCAGCTTGAGTAGCGCGAGATCCAGATGACGACATTGTCTGCAACAGACATCGCCACAGGACTCAACACAAATTTCGATTATTCCTAATATAGTCTAGCGATTATCATAAAGCTCAGGAACACATCTATTCATATGATCACACAGGCACGTAGGCACATAGGCACGTAAACACATTAGCACATAAACACATAGAGCACAGAAACACATAAGCACGTAGGACACAGAAGCACATGAGGCAGTCAAAATACAAAAACCTAGCTATATGTTGCACATATTCCCTATCCTTCACAGCACGTACAACGATTAATTAAAGGGATTGCGAGTATCGAGCATCGATTGCGAATAATGACCAACAATTTATTGGCGATTGTGTAGTGTGGGTTGTGTGTGTTGATCGAAATAAACAGCGAAAATGAATAAACCACCAAAATCGAAACGTATAATCACATAAAAACACATAAGTTCCACATAAAATCAACAAATATCAGAGTCAGCAGTTGCGGGCTCAGAATCAAAACAAATAGAAATCGAGGATGGATTGTCTTCGGCTAGATAGACGTCGACTACCCAAAGTGATTCAACTATTCCCAAGGACTTTAAGTGCACACTTTGGCCTTTTGGACTGTGCTCTCGCTTCGATTCGAGCGAATGGCACGCATCCTTCCAGTTTAGTGTGACTTCAAGTCGTTGGAGTCCGTCGAGACTTTGGTGAGAATTTCGTAAAACCACATAAAGAGTAGAACGAGTCGTCAAGGTTCGGGTTTCACCCCTGACTTAGAGACTACGTTCCCATTTTGTGCGGTAAGACCACGAGATAGATAAGAAGATTTGCACCGAAGTATGGATTTCACTCCTAATTCAACGCAAATTCTCTTGTTCTTATAGTAAAAATAGCAATTCGAATGAGTAATCTGGTCGAGAGTTTGCGGTTTTCACACCTAATCTAAACTAGACTATTCGTTTGTGTGTGTAATCAGCCTTAGGAAAGGCTGATCTTGCGCAGAACTGTAGTATGTAATGTTCGTGCAAGTGTGTAGTGTACAGCGAGTTCGAGCGAGAAATAGTGAGCAAGCTCGTACAAACCCCTAATGGGTATGCACAAGTCGGTCTGTTGGTACTTAAACTATAGACTAGGTCGTTCTAAGACATCGACCCGGACTAGGTCATGTCTTGCCTAATTCCCTATAGTTATGGCTCGGATACCAATCTGTCACATCCCAACCGATGGCGGAAACATCGGGGTGCGGCACTTAGCGAAACAGATTATCCATTAGTATCCATAACAACTATTAATTGCCAGATATTTAAAACCTCATGTCCCATACCACAACATATCTAATAAAGCAGTCATTACAAATAATTGTCTTATAAACAAATACTGATCCAACAACTCAGATTTTTAAATAAGATAGTTTGTTTGTTTGTTTCTAGACTCTTTCCTAGCCTCGATTTCATCACACAGCAAACAAGGCATCCTAGCATCTTAAGCACCTGCCACATACGTTCAAGTAAAATTCAATACACATAGTGTAAAGGTGAGCATACAAGTTTGATAATAGCATATAGAGTTCGAAATCGTTTACGCATAACCAGCATGTACAAAGTATAATGTGAATCATGTAAGTTATCGACAGAGATCCTATCAATACCAATGACTGTGAGTAGCGAGTGCGCAACACATATTCACCACTGTGAACACGTTAAGTAATTATCCTTAACAACCCCTGAGTGAACAAGTGTTGAGTCCAAACTATAGTACTATCGTTGCTAAGGCAGGTAGACAACAATCAATGTGATAACATAACCAACAGGCATTCATCGAGTCACGTATAACATGCATTAGTGGCCAGTGTATAAATAGTGTTTGCGTTGTGTGTTCGATGTGATTTTGAATAAGTAACGTATGTAACACCCAAAAGTGCTTAAAGCAAAAAGGGATCGAGCATACTCACAGCGATAGAGTTAATGGATTGAAGGGAGCGCTAGAGCGGAATTTGTCACATCCCAAAAACGTCGCAGCGGAATATAAAACGTAGTGGTGACGGAAGCTGGTGCCCATTTGTATCTTGCTGAACGATGCATCGTAATGTTGGACATTTTAACTTAATTTAATCACAGATTTTAAAACACATAGTCTTAAAGTCCGTCACAATCACACCGTAGTTAAATTGTTTTGATCATTATGGCTCTTATTACATTGGTCCCAAATAGTTTTTAAAAGTTTGTCCAAAACATTATCAAACCAAACATGCATCAACATCCACAAGATACGCCATAATTCCCGAAGCCGAACTCAAGTACCTGTAGAACACGTTAAAAATCAAGTGTCAACACAAAGGAAGGTGAGTTCACATATTCACTTACAAACAATTTTATTCCAAGGAAAACGTTCTGTTTAGGTGTTTATTTGAAAACATCCATATAAATTTTGAAAGTCCGTTTTACTTCCTTAATAAAATCCATGGGCCTTCCGTCGGTTCATCAATCCGACAACAGTGATATTGCCCAGGTTTTGTATATTAAATTATTGCGTCAATTTTCAGACTCGTATGTTAGCTAGACAATACGAACTATATATTAACCATGCAGGGATAATCAAAGCTAGACAATAAACAGAATATCAATTCGTCGTTTGACTTGACACGGAGCGACCGGTCACGACGGGGTTGTCAACCCGATAGATCTACCAACAATTCATCGCGTGCAATACTTAAATGATTAAACGACATCATGGGCGCGGGGTCCTCTTAAAGGACAATATGATGTCTGCCTCACGTACAATATATATATCCTACTAATATGACAATTTAATACACGATGTTGTACGAATCCCCTGAATCTCCATCATTTGAGACCCAGGCCGGCATCCGTCCCAACTATACGGTCATGTTTTGCCTAGGAAATACCGTATCATCCCAATGTCCAACATTTATTCATCAAAAACGTTTTTACTTCGAAACGTATGACTTATCAAATTTCATATATTTTCAACGAAAATATATATTTTATATTAAAAGGTATGTTTTATTTCAAAAACATTCTTAAACCCTTTTAATGACGTGTTCTACCCCCAAAATATATACAAAGCAGTAAAAAGAGGGGTTTAGTGACACTCACCTTTGGGTGCGTATTTAATATAGCGCAATCGCAGAGATTGATTTCTACACGTCCTAATATATATATAGGAACGATTTTAAATTAATATTCATAACACAAAAGTCCTAAGTTTCTCTGTTTCTTAGAATTATCACATGACTTTGAGATGTTCTCGAAAAGTTATAATTTTTTATTATGTTTGCACGTTAATATATATGAGTCCATATATATATATATAGGGAGAAGATCATGCGAGAACCACCTCTTATTGCGAGAACCGCGAGAACCAATGTGAACACAACCTAAAATGCCTAAAAATAGCTAAAAATCACACAATTTTTTTTTAATATTTTTTATATAAAAATCGCTACTTTTCGAAGCAAAAAAAAAATAAAAAAAAAAATTTTAAAATTTTTTTTTGCCACTAAAAGTAGCGATTTGAGCATAAAAAATATTAAAAAAAATTTAGATTTTTTTTTTATTTTTTAGATATTTTTTTTAGAATTTTTTAGGTTTTTTGGGGGTTTAGTTTTTAGCATTTTAGCTTGGGGGGTTTTTGGGGGTTTTAGTTTTTAGCATTTAGCTGGGGGGGGGGGGGGGGTTAGGTTTTTTTTTTTGGGGGGGGGGGGTGGGGGTTAGGGTTTTTTAGGTTTTTTTTAGCTATTTTAGGTTGTGTTCACATTGGTTCTCGCAATAAGGGTGGTTCTCGCATGAGCTCCTCCCTATATATATATATATATATATATATATATATATATGATTTTGCGACTTGAACGATTTTATTGGTGACCATTATTGTGTAAATCCGTTAACACTCCCATTTCTACGCAATATATCTACGATTTGCGAGTCGTGATATATATATATATATATATATATATATATATATATATATATATATGCATGT